>OX418223.1:51422762-51496506 GCA_948455865.1 Conomelus anceps | reverse complement strand
TGATAAAACATGATAAAATGATAGAACATGATAAAATAATCCTCATTATCAAGATACAAAAAGTAAAAAACAACCAAAAGTTTACAAAATGTAATAATTTTACAGTGAAAAATAAAATACGCACCCCTAGGCCTAAGCCTAGAGGGGTTTACTACACAAATTATTTTTTTTAAAGAAACCCAGAGAGTAGAACCACCCGGCCTTCAAAAATTCCATAATTATTTCGGAAATACATTAGATAAAATAGTTACAACTTGTGTTACGGACTAAAAAAAGCATATATGAGAAACCTCAAGGTAGAAATGAAAGTACAATAAAAAACGAATAATAATTATGGCGTATTTGATCATTATCAGATAAATACTCATGTTGCATAAAAGTAAATAAAAAATTATGAAAAAAAGATAGGTTAAATAAACAAGTCACCTAACAATTTTAAATAAATGATTCACAGTCACTAAGAGTAAAGAGAAAAACTTTTAAGCTGCAGTAACTTTAACGAACAGTTACTAGATTTATTGTTACACAATAAAAACTAAGGAAAACATATAAATGAATTTGAATAGATCAATCATATACCGGTAATAACATATACCGGTAAAGCTCCCATGAACTCAACCACTCCTCTTCATGTTTTTTCTTTCTCTTCTTCTTTATCTCCTTCTGTTCTCCTCTCTACTGTAGTAAATTCAATTTCCCTGTTTATGTTGTGATTTGACTATTGCAATTATAAGGCTGTTTAGATCAGCTGACCGTGTGACTGAGCTCAACAATATTTCAAAGTACACGAAGGCATACAAGCCAACAACTAATTTTTCCAATCAAATTTGCTCGGCTAGTGTGAATTAGTCTGAAATAGTGGAGTGCAACGGTGACTGCAGTGGCGCTGTCCAATAAGGGCCTAAGACTCTTCAGACCTTATAGGGAAGTGATAGCCGAGTGCCGTAGCAGGTGCCTGTTCAATCAGAGATAAACTAACTCCTGGGGTATCTTTGTAACGGTGACCGATTAGATTGACCAGCAAAAAAGACTGTTCTCTGCTGTAAAATCACTTCCGGGTGGTTTGGAACTCACATAAAACTGTAGGTCCAACTCATCAAACAACATCATCCAATGCAATACCCACGCACAGGTCTCAGACCTATGTGGGCTTCATCCTCCGAAAAAAAAGAAAAAAAATTGTTGTCACATGGATTTTAATGATTCAGCATTGTATTAAACGATTGGAAAATAACAAGGGAAATGATAGGATTCAAGTTTGAGAATAATAAAATTACGCTAATATCCAATAAAAGCGTATACACAAAAATTGAAAAACTTTCAGACACAATGAGAAAAATAAGAATAAGTTTTTACTCTCACATCTTCAGGATGGACAACAACAGACTCAAAAACAAATATTCGATTTCTTTTGCAATAGAAAAACAAAAAACAATTGGTTTAAAAGAGGTTCAGGACAATAATTTAAATGAGCTGAATATAACAGATGAAGTAATCAAAAATCTTAAAAGCCTCAGGAATATTTTGAAAAACCAAAATCAAAGGTTCCAGGAAAAGCCCAAGCGTAGAACAGGTACAGGTATCTGAAGATAAAAAATCCATCTTCTGAAAGAATGAAGTTTTTTTAGTATTTATGAAGCGGTCGTGGGTTCGAGTCCCGCTCCATTACCCACGCACAGGTTTTGGACTCATGTGGGCATCATCAACAGTAAAAAATTAAAAAAAAATATATTTTTCTTATTGTGTCTGAGAGTTTTTCAATTTTTGTGTACAAGATTTTACTGGATATTAGCTTTATTTCATTATTCTGAAATTTGAATCCTATTATTTTTCTAAATTTCTCCAAATTGGAGAAAACGGAAAGAGGCGAATTCGCCGAGGCACTGAAGATCATAGAACGTACTTCAAAGTCGGTGAAACTGAAAAAAAAGGGATCTTATAGGAAAGTTCATTAATTTGTCATTTTATAAATATTGTTACGGGTTCTATGTCTAATATAACGCTGGCAACACTTACATTTATCACTCGCACTTTATTTACATAAATAATCACAACACTCACCGATCAGCAATTTCTTACAGAAAAATAAGCAATTAAAAAAAGAACAAGACATTGTTCAACTGATAATGAGTTTCCAATAAACTGTACAAAAATCAATCACTAAATGTCAAAAGGCCGATCTAATATAAAATAATAACTGTACAATAAAATGTCCAATAATATTCAGAAAGAAACGTCGAGGAAGAACAATTAACTTACGTAGCACAAGTCCGTAATACAGTAATAGGGAAAAGAATTATCACTTTCGAACTGTCAAAAGAATTATCACTACAGACAACGAAGGTTGATTAGATGGTTTGTAATAGCGCCAACGGGATTGCACTGTCTGTATTAGCGGGAACTGTCACTACTGCCACTTATCAACGTAGAACAACAACTGAACTACTTAACTGTCACACTTGTTTATCACAATGAATTTCAAACAAGACTGAACTGATTTACAAGAGTCCACCTCTATTTATATACTTTTTCATAATTGAGATATCTCTAGATTCCTCTACCAACTTCTACCGATTTCTAAAATAAACAATCAAGGAAACTCGAACTTTCCAAAAAATTCGATAAGACTCCATTAATTTCTAATCCATCAATTAGAACATTCTACAAATTACCAAGTAAACACCATAAAAATGTCAAAAGCAGAGTAATTAATTGCTTAAAAGTAAACATTTACATAGCAGATAACACCGAGAACCACTGTTTCTTCGTTCTTTCTATTCTCTCCAATTTCATATTCGCTACACTATGTTAATTTATTTATGGAAATTCAATTATTAAAAAAAAAAATTAGCTAAGAATTTATATAGTATATTCAACGTACCTCGAAGTTGGTGAAACTAAAAAAAAGGATCCTATAGGAAAGTTCATTAATTTGTTATTTTATCAATACAGAAATACAATTATTAAAAAAAAAAAATAGCTGAGGATTTATTTAGTTTATTCAACGTACCCAAAAGTGGGTGAAGCCTTAAAAAGGATACAAAATGAAATTTTATTAATTTATTTTATCAATATGTTGAAATGCAATCACTTAAAAAAAATCTGAAGAGAATTTATACATTAAAATGACAAATCCAGATTTAGAACTGAGATTTGTGTGATTCTCATGCCTAAAACGTTACGAATACGTTCCCAGTAGCCTGCATTTCAGTGAACAAGTGACCTTTCACCCGATGTGATGATTTACTGATAATAATTCCCCCGCTGCATCTCATACAAAAGTGATGGAATCTTCCACGAGGCGCATCCCCCTTTCAACACGCAGTCAGTCCTTTCTAACTGACAGCTGAACTGATGCCGGCTGACTGAAAACTAAATTAGAAACTCACATCCCTCCCTAACACCACCACCCTTAAATTCAGCTCCCCACCTCCCCATAAATTCAGCCCCCACCCCTCAATTTCAGCCCCCCACCTCCTCATAAATTCATCCCCCACTAAACGAAGCACAGCCCCCTCCCACCTGAATGTATTATAGAGGCAAGGCCTCAGTATACTACTGTGGTATTATAGCGAGGCCTTGAGTACATCATCAGGCAGGTCGCTGCTAGAGTGGAAAGTGATTTGTTGTTTCTGCAAAGTGATGCGGTACATGTTAGAGAGAGGGAGAGTGAGAGAGATAGAAGGAGAGAGAGGGTGTGAGTGAAGGGGAGAGAGAGTGGGAGGGAGATATAAAATGGTAGAGTGAGAAATTGGAGATAGTAAGTGTGAGAGAATCATTGATAGAGTGAGTGTAGGGTGGAGAGGAGAAAAGGAATGAATATAGAGGGCGAAAGAGAGGGGCCAGGGAGAGGGAGTGAGTGAGAAATGGCGAACGGAGGAAAGAGATAAAGAGAGAAAGAGTGAATGAGGTGAAAAACGAAAAAAAGAGAGTGATAGAGAGGTGGTGAGAGATAAAGAATGAGAGCGAATAAGCGAGAAGGAATGAGAGAAGAGAGAGAAAGAAAATGATTAAATTATCTTTCTTTATTCATGTAAATTTAAGAATTTTGCATGATAGGTGAAAAAAAAATTATCAACATCACATAGATACAGTACTAAACTTGGTGCTATTTTTATATTGCAAGAAATTATGTGAACTGATCTTATTTGTATGTTCTTAATGATATTGACTACTGTAATGAGAATCTAAATGATGTGATCACATGAGAAGTTTCGACAAAAATTCTTCAATTCTTGACACTTAACCAATAAAATAAGAGATCCAATAAGAGATTGATTGATCACTTTATTCATACAAATAATAATTCAACAGTTACAAGTATAAAATACAATATATAGGCAGCGCCAAGTATTATTACATAGAATATAAAAAGTCACTTAAGAATATAAAAATATATAAAAAGAATATAAAAAACTAAAATATAAAAATATGAAAAGAATATAAAAAACATGAAATTACGACTGAAAATGAGATTTTAAAAACTTGTTCATGCATTTGCATGAAAAGGCGAAGTTAGGGAAGATGTCCCTCTCTTACACTTAACCTATTAGAGAGATTAGATTAGATTAGATTATCTTTCTTTATTCATGTAAATTTACAAATTATGCATATGAATGGTTATAAACAAGATTATCAACATCACATAGATACTATAGTGAACTCAGATAATGTTTTTTTTTTTATAGTGCAAGATATTATATACAATGATCTCATTTGTACGATATTAACTATGGTAATGACAATCTGAGTGATGCAATTACATGAAATGGCGAAGTTTGGACAAAGATTCGTCCATTCTTGACACTTAACCAGTAGAAAGAGAGAAAGAGAGAGAGAGAGAGAGAAAGAGAGAGGAGAGAGAGAGAGTGATTGAGTGTGTGATAGTTGTCGAGAGAGAAGGTGATTAAGTGAGAGGGAATGGTATTGGTGGAGAGCGAAAAGGAGTGAAAAATAATCAGAGAGAAAGAGTGTTAAAAGTTGATGAGAGAGTGAGAGAGAGCTTGTTGAGGGTGAGAGAAAGAGCGAGTGACAAAGAGAGAAGTGTTCAGGCCACTAAACTTCTACGACAGGATTGAGGGATGGTGGTATGAAACAGTTCTCTTCTGAAATTGATCAGGACAGAACGACAGGTAACCTAGCGATGCTCTCATGAATGCATAAACACTTTGCTTGTAAAGTGAGCGCAAAAGTCACAGAGCATCCGCAGACTCTCTTCGTATACGAGGAAAACGTTTTAGCCAAATAGAAATCAGAAATAATGTTCAAGAAGTGTAATATTGAAGCGAGGCTGAAATAGTAGGTGGCGAGGTACTATTCCATTTGAATGAGTGTATTATATAATGAAGTTTTTATTATTAGATCTGTGTGGAGTCTGCCGAGAGTCTGTTCTTCAGGCTGATATTTTTGGTGGAGAAGGAGAGGTACCTTTTCATATGCATGTGATGTAAGTTCTGTGTTGCAAAAAAATGTTGTGTCCGATCATTGAGAATGCTCTTTAGGCAGATATTATTAGGCTAGTGAGGAAAGCATTCCCATTTGAATGAGTGAGTTACAAAACAAGTCTGTATTTAGTATGTTTGGAGTCTGCTGTGATTATGTTTTTTTTTGGGAAAATATTACTAACTGGGGAGGTACAGAGCCTTCCTATTTTAAAAAATTGAGTTTGAATTCGATATGCGAGGCATCAGTTCTTTAGGAAAACAAAGTGTCTTTCCATTAAAATATGTGTGCTGCTGAAGAAAAGATTTTATTTTAATTTGTGAAATGTCTGCAGAGAGTCTGTTTCTTAGGCAGACATTGTCAGTTACTATTACCGAGTATGACATCCAATGTGAAGGATTAGCAAAAGCAATTGTAGTATACGATTCTATAAGCTAGTCTGTCATAAAAAATGCTGAATACATCTCAGAGAACTATTTATTTATTTTTTTCCCAAGAAGAACTATTTATTTAAACAGAGGGTTAATTAAGTGTAAGAAAGGGCCGGCTACGCCCTAACTCCGCCCTCTTTGGCATAGAATAAAGGCATTTATTCTATTTCATTCTATCAGTTATTATAATATATGATTTCAATGATATTAGGCACATTTTTATTAATAAAAAATGGAAAGCCCATTAGCTTTCATCAAGAATAAAATTAAATGTAATTTTTCAACGGGAAGCTTGGTAGCCTGGTTTACAATGAATATTTTTTTAATTGCATCTGAAAACTAATCATGAAAAAGGCTTCCAATCAACTTTGCGATCATTCATTGGAATTAATCAAGAGAAAAGCTCCATGTTAAGAGTGGTAATTAGTCTATGTCTAGTGAAATTTTATCAGAGATAATTACTCTTGTTCGCCATTCCTAATTTTGTAATAGATTGAAAAAAAATCAATTGATCAATACATTGTTGTGTGGGGCAAGTAATCATTGTAGTAGAATTTAAATTGTTTCTACAGTGTGGACAATTTATTGAAATGCACATCCAATACCCCCCATACTTCCATACTTGCATACTTCCATGCAAGACTGGAAAAGAGAATTTACATATACATACGGCCGGTTGCACGAAAGCCAATTACATAAGGAGTTTAATGTCAGTTAACTAACCGTCGTAAATGTAACGGGTTTATTTATGTTGCACAAAGATCCATTCGTTATTTTTCGTTAACCAAACGAGTACAATCTGGCAACACTGTAATTTGATCAACAGCTGATTCTGAAGTTGAGAAAAAAGATGAATTAGAATCATTTCATTATGAATTATTTGAATCATTATTCAACTATCTCAATATTTTTATATTCTTAAATAGGTTTTATTCATTTCGAAATACATTTAACACCTACCACCTAATTTGCAGTTCTGTGTTCTGGTACAATAAACATAACCTATAAAATGTAACTTAATGGGCATTAGTGAGGTTTAATCATCGGTGATCGGGTGGTTTAATATATTTACGCCGGTTAACCTGATCGGCGTTAACGCTTGTAATATTGTCCATTGTGCAACTAAATTCTCTCCATTAAGTTTAATTTCCGTAGAATGACTCTGTTCTCTGCTGTAAAATCACTTACCGGTTGTTCGGAACCCACCTAAAAATGTAGGTCCAACTCATCAATCACCATCATCCAATTCATTACCCACGCACAGGTCTCAGACCTATGTGGGCTTCATCCTACGAAAAAAAGGGTAAAAAATATTCTACGAGGATTAAATTTAATTTGATTTTCTTCAGCCAACCGTTAGTAAATTTTTATTATAAATATCAAGGTTATTGTTATTTGTTTATTTTGTGGAAATTATGTATCAGGTACTATAGTTTCGAACAAGCATAGTCTATGTGTGTATGCCGTTTGAAATATTCGTCCACGAAAACTCCTAACATATTTTATGGATTTCACTATTTTTTTCTTATCGGGCAGTTGCAATTTTCATAAGATTGCTCTTTAGGTTCTACGAATGTCCTCTTGCAAATATGAAGTTGCTATTGGGGTAAACTTCGACTTTGACACAAGAAGTGTTTAGAGCAGTGTGTGTGTGAGAGAGATTGGTTTAGATTAGATTATTTACTTTATTCATGTAGATTACAAAATGCACAGTCTTAGATTCTAGATTATGATAGTAGAAAATATGTGAGTACTGTGAAAAGTACTGTGATTGAGCGCTCTGACAATGTTAAATATCTCGGTATAATTGTAGATGATTTATTGAAATGGGATAAGCATATATCATATACAACAACAAAAATAAGAAAGCTCATTACAAATTTCACGAACTGCGTAATGTACTCAATAGTGATGTGATAAAAACAGTATATTTTTCAATAGCTGAATCCCTTTTAAGATATGGTTTATTGGTGCAGCAAATATTAGCTTTATAGATCCAGTTTTCAAAGCTCAGAAACGCATTCTCAAAGTCATGGGAAACAAAGTCAATCGCTTCCCAAGTATCCTACTATTCACAGAAAACAAAGTTCTTAGCGTCAGACAGCTGTATATATTAGTTTTACTCACTTATATGAAGAAAAATACAATGTAAATAGTTTAATTGCCCATAGTCATAACACAAGAATCAGAAACTTTAATTTTCAAAATATACCTAGAATGAATACAGCTTTTGGACAGAGGTCAGTAGAATATTTGGGTCCTAGGGTTCACAATAATAATATCGTGTGACCTGGCTGGCTCAGGTCTGGTGTCAGAGTTATCAGGTCGCACCTGAATAAGTTCAGGGCCTCTGACGTGACTTAACGACTGTTTTTTTAGTCAGCCGGGACCGACAGCTTAACAATAAGGGTTTAACTTAACAGGGTTCACAATAAAATGCCACAAATAGCCAAAGAAGAGGAGAACGTACATAGATATAAAAGAATAATCAGGCATTGGTTACACGAAATTGGAATTTACATTAGCGAGGAGCTCATAGTGAGTAGAATGTAATAAAAAGTCGTTACAATATATAATTATATAGTGGGGTAGTATTAAGTGTTCATATTGTAGTATTGTCACATTATTATGGTGTATATTGGTATTGTATTAATATGTTTTTATGGGGTATATTAGTGATGTATCATTGTTGGTTTTGGTGTTATTAGTTATATATATATCATTATTATTAGTTAATTAGGTATTATTATAATTTAGTTACTAATTGGTCGAGAAATTTTGCAGAATAATATATTATTATGATCACCCCGAAACATATTATTGTAGTGGGGTATCATAATTAGGAATAAAATTATATTTAGTAGTAATTTTAAGAGTCGGGATTCTCTTTAATATCTGTATGTTTTTTTTTAATAAACTCCTCTGGATGTTTCGTAGTATCATCCAGAGAAGTTATTAATTATTGTTCTATGAATTTTACAAATCTAAGCTAAAGAATATCAACGATATGAACATAAGATACAATTTGATAACGATAAAGTGATGTATCTACATGAAACAGCGAAGTTCGAACATATAAATGTCCATTCTTGGAAAAGGATATTCAAGAATATCCTTCTCATCAACATAGAGAGAGAGAGATCAATTACTACATTAAAAGTCTTCAATTTAATCGGAAATAATCCAGTACAGGAGACATTGATGGAAAATCGTATTTAAGTCACACCAGCTAATAAATAGAGTTCAATATCGACAAAGGATGAGACGATCGGAATTCCAAGAATGGCAATTACTAGCGCAAATGGAGTTTCCGGACTCTCCTCGGTGTGAAAGCTCCCATTGCTTTCCATGCATTATATGTTCAACGCGCAGAAGAAGCGAAATTGGCCTTTGCCGAATCAAAGCACCATTAAGACAATGCGAGCGATCTCACTCTTACATCCTTAATCTATCTCTCTCACTTACTCATTTTCACTCATCATTCCTTCTCTCACTCACTCATTCTCTCTCTTCCACCCCTTCTATCCTTCTCTTGTCTCTTTTATCTCGCTTAGATGTCAATCGATATAAGATGAGAGACAACCAAATGCCACTGAAATCCATTCAGTGCCCATTATTCTTCTTATTCTTTTTCTTCATCTTCTTCTTCCTCTTCCTCTTGCATTAACTTCTTCTTATTCTTCTTCATCTTTTTCTTCTTCGTCTTTTTCCTTCGTTCCTCTTCCCATTATTCTTCTCCCGTTTTCCTCTTATTCTCCTTCTTGTTCTTCTTTAATTCTTCTTCTCATTCTTAGTCTTCTTCTCCCCTTTTTTCTCCTTCTTCTCGACCACTATTCATAGTTTTTCTCCTCCTCCTCCTCCTCCGCCCTTTTCTCCTTCTTCTTCCTTCTTCCTCTTCCGTACCTCTTCCTCTACCTCCTACTCCTACTCCTACTCCTACTCCTCCTCCCTCCTTCTTTTCCTTCTCCTTTTCTTCTTCTTCTTCTGTTTCTGCTACGTTTCCTCCTCCGCCTCCTACCTTTCTTCTTTTTTTCTTCTCAGCCTTTTTATTCTTATTCTCGCTCCTTCTTCTTCTTCTTCTTCTTCTTCTTCTCCTTTTTATTCGTTTTCTTCTTCTTCTCATCCTCCTTTTTCTTCTTCTTCTCGCTTCTTCTGCTTCTTCTTCTTCTTCTCATTATTTTTCTTCTTCTCCCCTTTTCTTCTTATTCTCCTTCTGGGTGTTCTTCTTCACTTCTTCTTTTCATTATTCGTGTTAATCTTCCTTTTTTCTCATTCTTATTCTCGTTCACTCTTGTTCTTTTTCTTATTCTTTTTATTGTTCGTCTTATCCTCCTACTCCGCCTTATGAATAATGCCAATCTTCTTCTTCTTCTCCCCTCTCCTTTTTCTTCTTCTTCTTCTTCCTCTCCCTCTTCCTCTTCTCCTTCTCGTCCTCTTCCTCCTCCTCCTCCTCCTCTTTCTCCTCCTTCTCCTTCTCCTCCTCCTCCTCCTCCTCCTTCTCCTCCTCCTCCTCCTTCTCCTTCTCCAACCCCTTCTCCTCAACACCCTCTTCCTCCTCCTCCCCCTCTTCCTCCTCCTCCTCCTCCTTCTCTTCCTTCTCCTCCTCCTCCTTCTCCTCTTCCTCCTCCTCCTCCTCCTCCTCCTCCTCCTTCTCCTCCTTTTTCCTCTTCTTGTTTTTCTTCTCTTTTTTCTTCCTCACCACCTTCTATCTCTCTTTGAATGTACAATCTCCCGCTCCTTTCAACTGGCTCACTCTTCTTCCTCCCAACTGTTTTGCATACCGACTTACAAAGTTTCAGTTGAACCCACAAACTTGCAAATCTTTTCCTTCTGCTGTCTGCCAAAACAGAATGAAACTACAAGCTGAACAGTTACCTACTGCATACCGATATCTTATGAATTCTACGTTGCGAATTTTGTTTCCTATAAATTTTGAACTATTGCTGTGAGAAAAAGTTTTTTCATCAATTATTTTGTGAAATATGAAGGTTCAATGTAGAAATTTTTCGGTTTTGGTGGGCAATTGATTTCACCTACTAGTGATTTTAAACTTTTCATGAATTTTCTGTAACTGAAAGACACCTTGAGGAATAAAGTGACATATTTTTTACTCCAATCAAGCAAATAGTTTTTTCAAAGTACAAAGTAAATCTAAAAATTCAAATTTTTCAAATATTATTTTGAAAAACTATTTGCTAGATTGAAATAAAAAATATGTCATTTCTTTTCTCAATGTGTAAGTTATGGATATTTATCGAAAGTTTAAAATCACAGTTGAGATCAATTGCCTCCAAAAACCGAAAAATTTATACTTCCAACCCTATATTTCACAAAATAATTGATAATTTTCTCACAGCTATAGATAACATTTCAAAGCCCCAATAAACTCCAAAAAAATATGAAAAAACCCTGCGCGCAGCTTTAAATACATCTAAATTAATATGAATATATTAAAAAAAATATTAAAAATATGTGTTATATACCACTCTAGTACATTGAAAGAGATTTTAGCCTACACTTTATTTTTCTTAACAGGCTTATACATACTTTTATAGTGATTTTCTTTGCAAAAATAGTGTGTCTAGGATAATATTTAAAAAACGACAGTTTCTTAATAGAAAAGAAAGCTCTTGTAGGATTCTATACGCTCCCAGAATATTTTCCTGCAATCAGTGGGTTAAACGAGAAAATGGCAAAATATCCTCAAGCGTAACGATAAGCCAGTAGAAAAAGAACGCGAAGGCACTGCGGAGAGGTGATTAGAGAACGAAGATTAAAAAGGAAGATTAAAAAAGATCGAGAGAGAAGAAGTGCAAAGGAGAGGAAAGTTGAAGAGTGGAACAGAGTTTTTGGGGAGTGAGCGCAGTGAAATATTTAGGTGTAACTTTACGTGACCAAAATATGATCCCCAAAAGAGTGATTCAATTCAATTTTTTCGAAAAAGTTCTACAAGTAAGCATAACGAGGCTTCAAAATGTTCTCCAGGGCTTTCAAATGTTTTCCGTAAGTGTCGTTTTGTTTCAGTTATTCCTTCAGAGTTTTCGGAAAATTAAATAGAATTGTACAAGTTTTTGACAGATTAAATAGAATTGCACTCGAGAATAAAGTTTAAGGATGTTGAACCAAATTTGTAGCAAAACACTATAAGCTTACTTTTATTTTACTAGGCCTACGCCATGTTGAAATGACCTAGGTGTCGAATTCTACTTTATAATATAAATTCTATTTGATTTTTTTGTAATAGATGAAATTATATAAATGTGAATGATTGTTTTCCGATGAAATATACACATTTAGAACTTGAAAAGGCGTTTTTTAAAAGAGGAAATTATGCAAATGTTACTAATATTGTTTTCCATAACGAAATACACACATTTTGAATTAAAAAAGGCATTTTTTAAAAGATGAAATAATGCTAATGCAACCAATATTGTTTTCCTTAACGAAATACACACATTTAGAATTAAAAAAGAAAAGTTTTCAAAAGATGAAATTATGCAAATGCCATTAATATTGTTTTTTATAACAAAATACACACAAGTACAACTAAAAAAAGCATTTCTTTGAAAGATGAAATTTTGCAAATGTCACTAAAATTATAGTAGTTTCTTTCTTTGTAGTGGTGAAGGTGATATTGTGGAAGGTATCCATAATGGATAAATATTCTTTATTCAGTATTGTTTTCCATGAATTCACACTTTTAGAACTTAAAAAGGCATTTATACTTTTGGAGAAATACAAAACAGAAACCTAAATTTCGTTTTTGAACTTTTTGGATCGCCATTAATGAAGCAGGAGCGCCATTCAAATTCAAGACGTGGGGGGGGGGGGGACGGCAATCATCAGGCAGATTTAAAAATAAATTTTACTAATTTTCTTTTACTTATTTCTATGTTCATTCAGTTGATATGTTATCCAAATGAAGAAATTTGCTCAATACGAAAATATTAATATCAATACTATCACTTTTTGGTAAATCTTAGAGGGGGTGGTCCTAGCTTGCTCTCCTCCCCAAATGGCACTCCTGCTATGGAATTGGATCCGGAAGAAGTTATTTGAAGTTCGCAATGAAATAAATAATTATACAGGAAAAAATAAAGTAGTTCAGATAAATAATTTATTTCCCTCATCTAAAACTACATGCTAAGACTAAATCTTCAACTACAAGATAATTACAATTTTAAACATTTTATTTTTCAATGGAAGTCACCCCAACTAACTATGGCAAGTCATGCTCTGGAGTAGGGCTTAAAGAATGTTTAATAAAACTTAGATAAAACAGAAGACAAACAAACTTGACAAGAGACAATAAAAAATAAAAAAGGAAGGGGGAAAAATTGGGTGCGGTAGGTACAGCTTGAAAATGAATCACGAAAGGGAAGTAATGGATGTAAGGTGGAAGCAAGTAGGAAGTATTATAAGAAGGAAGGAAATACGATAAAAAATGTATTAGAACTAACCAGAAAATTATTGTAGAACAAACTGGGAGAGGAAAGTTATTGTTACAAGATATTGAAGCTTTAAAATTATTGTGGAATAAGAAGGAAGAGAATTTTTTATTGTAACAAAATATTGAAGCTCTAAAATTATTGTAGAACAGGAAGGAAGAGACATTTTTTAAGCCCACTCAAGTCTGAGACCTGTGCGTGGGTAATGAATTAGATGATGGTGATTGATGAGTTGGACCTACAGTTTTAGGAGTGTTCTGAACCACCGGGAAGTGATTTTACAGCAGAGAACAGAGTCTTTTTTGCTGGCCAATCCAATCGGTCACCCTTACAAAGAGCGCTCAGGAGTTTCGTAGCTTATCTCTGATTGAACAGATACCTGCCACGGCACTCGGTATCACTTCTCTATTGAAACGCATGTAAGGAGTATTATAAGAAGAAAGGAAAATACGATAAAAAATTTATTAGAATGAACGAGAAATTTATTGTAAAACAAAATGGGAGAGGAAAAGCATTGTAACAGAATATTGAAGCTCTAAACTTATTGCAGGACAAGAAGGGAGAGAAAGTATTGAAACGCATGTAAAAACTATTATAAGAAAGAAAAGAAAATAAATACGAGAGAAAATACATTAAAAAAAGAGCCAGAAAATTATTGTAGAACAAAGAGGGAGAGAAAAGGCATTGTAACAAAATATTGAAGCTCTAAACTTATTGCAGGACAAGAAGGGAGAGAAAGTATTGAAACGCATGTAAAAACTATTATAAGAAAGAAAAGAAAATAAATACGAGAGAAAATACATTAAAAAAAGAGCCAGAAAATTATTGTAGAACAAAGAGGGAGAGAAAAGGCATTGTAACAGAATATTGAAGCTCTAAACTTATTGCAGGACAAGAAGGGAGAGAAAGTATTGAAACGCATGTAAAAACTATTATAAGAAAGAAAAGAAAATAAATACGAGAGAAAATACATTAAAAAAAGAGCCAGAAAATTATTGTAGAACAAAGAGGGAGAGAAAAGGCATTGTAACAGAATATTGAAGCTCTAAACTTATTGCAGGACAAGAAGGGAGAGAAAGTATTGAAACGCATGTAAAAACTATTATAAGAAAGAAAAGAAAATAAATACGAGAGAAAATACATTAAAAAAAGAGCCAGAAAATTATTATAGAACAAAGAGGGAGAGAAAAGGCATTGTAACAAAATATTGAAGCTCTAAACTTATTGCAGGACAAGAAGGGAGAGAAAGTATTGAAACGCATGTAAAAACTATTATAAGAAAGAAAAGAAAATAAATACGAGAGAAAATACATTAAAAAAAGAGCCAGAAAATTATTGTAGAACAAAGAGGGAGAGAAAAGGCATTGTAACAAAATATTGAAGCTCTAAACTTATTGCAGGACAAGAAGGGAGAGAAAGTATTGAAACGCATGTAAAAACTATTATAAGAAAGAAAAGAAAATAAATACGAGAGAAAATACATTAAAAAAAGAGCCAGAAAATTATTATAGAACAAAGAGGGAGAGAAAAGGCATTGTAACAAAATATTGAAGCTCTAAACTTATTGCAGGACAAGAAGGGAGAGAAAGTATTGAAACGCATGTAAAAACTATTATAAGAAAGAAAAGAAAATAAATACGAGAGAAAATAAATTAAAAAGAGCCAGAAAATTATTGTAGAACAAAGAGGGAGTGGAAAGGCATTATAATAAAATATTGAAGCTCTAAACTTATTGCAGAACAAGAAGAGAGAGAAAGTATTGAAACGCATGTAAAGAGTATTATTAGAAAGAAATAAAGGAAAATACGATATAAAATGTATTGAAACGAACCAGAAAATTATTGTAGAACAAAGAGGTAGAGAAAATATTGAAACGCATATAAGAAGAAAGGAAAATACGATAGAAAATGTTTTGAATAGAACCAGAAAATGATTGTTCGATTAAGAGGAAAATTGAGGAAAGTTATTGAAACGAGATGTAAGAGCTTAAAAATGATTGAAAAACAAGAAGCGAGAAAAAGTATTCCAACGCATATGAAGAGTATTATAAGAAAGAAATAAAAGGAAAATACGATAGAAAATGTATTAAAACGAACCAGAAAATTATCGTAGAACAAAGAGGTAGAGAAAATATTGAAACCCATATGAGAAGAAAGGAAAATGCGATAGAAAATGTAATGTATTAAAACGAACCAATCAAAAAATTAATGTAGAACAAAGAGTGAGAGAGAACATATTGAAGCGCATATAAGAAGAAAGGAAAGTACGATAGAAAATGTATCAAAACGCACCAGAAAATGATTGTAGAACAAAGAGGAAAGTAGAGGATAGTTATTGAAACGAGATGTAGGAGCTTAAAAATTATTGAAGGACAAGAAGCGAGAAAAAGTATTCAAACGCATATAAAGAGTATTATAAGAAAGAAATAAAAGGAAAATACGATAGAAAATGTATTAAAACGAACCAGAAAATTATCGTAGAACAAAGAGGTAGAGAAAATATTGAAACCCATATGAGAAGAAAGGAAAATGCGATAGAAAATGTAATGTATTAAAACGAACCAATCAAAAAATTAATGTAGAACAAAGAGTGAGAGAGAACATATTGAAGCGCATATAAGAAGAAAGGCAAGTACGATAGAAAATGTATCAAAACGCACCAGAAAATGATTGTAGAACAAAGAGGAAAGTAGAGGATAGTTATTGAAACGAGATGTAATAAATTATTGAAGAACAAGAAGGGAGAAAAAATATTTGAACGCATGTAAGAAGTATTATAAGAAAGAAAGGGAAATACGATAGAAAATGTATTGTATCGAACCAGAAAATTGTTGTAGAACAAAGAGGTAGAGAAAATATTGAAACGCTTATAAGAAGAAAGGAAAATGCGATAGAAAACATATTTAAACGAGCCAGAAAATTATTGTAGAACAAAGAGGGAAAGGAAATGTATTGAAAGGAGATATAAGATCCCTAAAATTATTGTAGAACAATAAGGTTTCCAACGTTAGGATGGGTAAACCTCCTAGGAACAATAGAAACCCTGATGGAAGCTGAAGGATTTGTGATAATGAAGTCAATTAGTTCGTTGGAAAACGGTGAGCGAAATTCGGCAATTCAGAATGGGGGAATAAAGACGCCTTTTGTAGCGAAATACGAGCGCAGAATTTGCTTGCTGTAGAATTGACGACCTCATTCATAATTTGTGATATTGATCACGCGAGATGAATATTAAATGGAACGCCTCTCCTCGTTGGAAGTCATGTTCCACTTCTTTTTTTACAAGTAATAAAATGAGGAAAATGTCGAGAACTCATTGAAAGACGGAGTAATTATTAATTTTCTAGGTTTTTTTTTTAAAAGGGCGAATAATAATTTATAATATAGGTACTGAGGGGCATTGGATTCAAGCTGTTCAAACTCATAAAGTATTTTTACGAGAAATATCCTGCTCATTCAAGTTTTTTAAGGGGTAATAAAGTACGAGGAAAATTCAGTTCATTGAATGGATATACGATAAGAACACTGAAATTGAAATATTCATGTTTAATGAAGGAAATTACATCAATATTCAAGCAACCTTTATATCAATCATGTATTGATATACGGGTTAAAAAATTGAAAGCTTTTTAATTTGAAATAAAATTGAAATTGAAATGCGTGGTCGAATAAAATAATTATTTATTTTATTTTATTCCCTGTTCTCACTCATGATGGAATACAGTATTACATGTTTCATTATGACATATGCAATAAACTATGGGGAATATCTAAGAATGGAAATTGAAAGATTATTTATTTATTGTGACAAATTATGTACGTGTAGCTCACTGAAATGCAGTCAAGGTCAAACGAGAAAGACAGACCTTCAATTTTTAAATTTTAGTCTACTTGTGTTTTTGTTCATGTTTCTTTCTATGTGTTCCCAGTTTTTGGTTCTTTATATGACACTAATTTTTGCTTGTTGCTCCTCCCACCAGTGGGCGTGTCTTGTTTTGGCCTTCAGCAAATCACAGACCTTCAATGAAGGTCAGCCTATTAGAGGCACTTACTCCCTTAGCCAATAGTATGATTCCGTGTTTAGTATATATATTAAGCTACTCCGTACTTTAGTTTTAGTTTGAGATTAATAATGTTGTCACAACCGAAACTAGTATCTCACTGCTTTGGTGGTTCGGAACCCACCTAAAACTGTAGGTCCAACTCATCAATCACCATCATCCAACTCATTACTCACGCACAGGTCTCAGACCTATTTGGGCTTCATCCTCAAAAAAAAAAAAAAATGTTGACAACTACAAGCCTTATTATTCATTAAATGTTAAATGATGCTATTTTTAAAGTGCTGGAAATGATGAAAGTTGATCTTATTTGTGTGATCTTAATGATATTGACTATAGTGATGATAATAGATGTGAATAAGAGATAATGAGAATTGAGAATGAATAAGTGGGCCAATTAATTGAAATTGCAAAGTTTGGACAAAATTTCTTAAATTCTTGACACTTGACTGGTATAGTCTAAGTGAGAGTTATTCTATTTGCATTTACTTGTAGTTATTTGTGTTTAAGTAAATTTTTTAAGAAGTTTATAAAAAAGTAGCAGATGTGTGTGTAATTTGAAACGGGAACAGAGAATATAAAAAGAAATAAGTAAAATAAAAAAATTAATAAATATAAAGTTTGAATTGCACAAAATGTACTAGTGATAAAGATAATGGTGATGGATGATGAGAAGAGAAGATAAAAAATGATTTAAGATAGCTGATTTTGTACAAGTTTTTTTAATGAATTGAGATGAGGGATGAATTATAATTATTATTTTTTCATGGAGAGATTAGATTAGATTTCTTTATTCATGTAAGTTTACAAATTTCGCATAATATGATTAGTTAAAACAAAATTGTCAACATCACATAGATACTATATATAGACTTGGATTATACTTTTTATAGTGCTAGAATTTATTTACAATGATGTTTGTATGTTATTAATGGTATAAGCTCTAGTGATGACAATCTAAGTGATGCAATTACATGAAATGGAGAGAGAGATAGAGATAGAGTGAGAGTGAGAGAGAGATTCAGATTCAGATATCTTTATTTGTGTAAATTTACAATGTACAAGAATGATAAAAGTACAATGAACGGTTGAATAGTTTGAATAGAAAAGATTATAAATACAAGAAATATATATTTTAAGTTACTGTACAGAAGAAATTATTGATGTTGTGATTGTTAAAAAAAAGAAGAAAAATAGATCTTGGATCTGAGAGATGAATTTTACAAAGAGACGAAGTCTTGGCCAGAGAGAGAGAGAGTGATTGAGAAGGTTGATAGAGTGACGTAGAGAGAGAGAGAGAGAGAGAGAGAGAGAGAGAGAGAGAGAGAGTGGGAGAAGGTTGATAGAGTGACGTAGAGAGAGTGAGAGAGAGAGAGAGAGAGTGAGTGGGAGAAGGTTGATAGAGTGACGTAGAGAGAGAGAGAGAGAGAGAGAGGGAGAAGGTTGATAGAGTGACGTAGAGAGAGAGGGGGAGAAGGTTGATAAAGTGACGTAGAGAGAAAGAAAAGAGAAGTGGAGAAAATAGAGATAAAGCGGAATAAGATAAGTGAACAGTTTTCTTCAGGGAGTTGAGTGTTTCTTGGCAGAGAGAAGTTAGATCTCCAGGGATGATTGTGAATGCAATTCATAACATTTACATTGGCAACTCAAGCTATATCTCAAAAACTTCTAAAACATCGTTGTTGAAGGTACAATCTGCTTTTCTGAAAGTGGCCTCTCCACTTTATCTGTTATGTTTCCTGCCAGATGGTTCTTACTTGAGTTCCTACTGAATTCAGACTTGATTTTACTTGTTTTTCAGTACATCATTTGTTTCTTGATGGGTGTGTTATGTAGAAATGGTGTCAGTATGCACTTATTCAGGTTGTTAATAAGGTTAATTCAGATTGTTAATAATTTATTGACAAATGACTGTCAAATCACAAATAATTTGCTTTCTACAATGTTGCTTAAATTACGTGGATTCATTAAATAATAGAACCGCTAGAACCAACCAACCGTATAAACCAACTAGAACCGCTCAGAATCAGTGACCTAACTATGGGATGACCAGGGGGATAGACCCCCCCCCCAGACCCAGAAGCAAAATTGATTTTGGAAATTTTACAAGCCCTGAGAGACAAAATGTTTTGACAAAAGCGTCAATAAAAGAGGCTTCGTTTTAGTGAGAATTTCGAAAAAATTTCGTTTTAGTGGAATTATTTTCAAAAAGATTTCCGGGGAAGTACCTGGTTTGGTTTGAATAATAATAATAATAATATCGTGTGACCTGGCTGGCTCAGGTCTGGTGTCAGAGTTATCAGGTCGCACCTGAATAAGTTCAGGACCTCTGACGTGACTTAACGACTGTTTTTTTTTTTAGGCAGCCGGGACCGACAGCTTAACGTGTCCTCCGAAACACGGGAGTGGCCCGAGGTAAAAACTTTCGGTCAGAACTGGGATCGAACTGGGTTTGAATGAATAAGCTGGATAAAGTCTTGTATTACTGTTAGAAAGCCCCTCTTTCTCCTTTTAAGACATTTTAAAGTACGGTACTATACTGTACCCCAATCAGGTGAGGTGGGGGATCAAAACTAGCTGAATGAGAATAGTTTTAAGTAGGCCTGCTTTTAAGTTTGGCTACTTGAGCAATTCATTTTTAGCACGTGACTTCGGATCTCCCACTAGCAGTGATGTTAAATTTTGATGAAAATCACTATTTTTGACACACATTTTGGGTTGGAATAATGTTGGAATGGATTAATTTGTCTTGAATCGCTTAAAATGTGGTTTTGAAGGGATTATTTTTTTTAATTTCCCGGTGGAGTACCCCGAATAAATTATGCATTAGAGTCTTGAATTATTGTTAGAGAAATCCTCCCTCTCCTCTAAATGGTGTACTATATAGAATCTGGAGCCTACCCCCTCCCATTGCGTAAGTTTTTAATTTTGAAGTCATATTTATTAAAAATTCGAAGCTAGAACTAATTTATATTACCTAAAGTTAATTTAAGAATGGACGAATTTTGTTCAGATTTCGCCATTTTATGTAAATACGTCACTAGGATTTTCTTTAGTTAATTAATATCATTTGCTACCTATGTGCCGGTAATAATGCTATTTTAAACTCGTTTTATGAAATGTTGTAAATTTACACAAATAAAGTATTCTAATCTAATCTAATCCAATTACATAATTGTTCACCCCCCCCCCCCAGGCTGACCCTTTAGTTTTTCATTTCTAAGAAGTTCTCAGACTACTTTTCATAATACAAAAGGAGATCTTATATTTTTAATATTAGAACTTTCTCCCATACTATTTTGTATGTGATTGATAGATTATAGAAGGTTAATAGAAACATATTTGATTGTTACAGTACTTGTTTTTAGTAACTTTGGTGTGGTATACCTCAGAAGATGTCGACTACAATCAAGTAAATGCTAATAATATTATTAGTAATTATAATTAAGTAAATGCTTTTCGGAACCTATTAGAATTTTTAGAATAGAGAAAAGACACTATAAATGTTTTAGAGCTAATTAACTTGAAAGGGCAGGAACTAATTCAACAAAGAAAAGCCATAAATAAGTCGTAAAAGCCTCTTCATTGTTATCCAGTAAATAGATAATTCATTTAAGGGCGTATTGTATGTTAGTTGGCTAATTTCTTAAAATTAACTATGAATGAACATTATGTTATTATCATTCACCCGGTGATTCGAATCCCACCTAAAACAATGAATCTACTATAAAAACATTTCATCATTCACCTCATTATTAAATTCTCAGATTAATTTGAGCATTATTTCGAGGGGGGGGGGGGATCCGAGGATCTGTGGCAGTTGGTTGGATGTGTAAGCTTAGGTTAAGGTAGGAGAGTACATGAATGAGTGGGGAAAATAGTATTGAATATATTTTTTCACCGAACAAAGAGAGGCACCGTTTTGCATTTGTCTGTCTGTAACGCATTTAAGGCTGAACGCGTAGACCAAATTCTATGAAATACTGCATGGATCTTCCTTTAACGAATGCTAAGCGATGTATGTGTAAGGGTTTTCGAAATTTGCTTGAATTTGAAGGATATTTAAAAGAAAAAGAAGGAAAGGCACTTAGGCCTTCTTCTATAGGAACATATGATTTTCAAAATGAGTTTCTACATCATATACAATCGGAATCAGATTTCAAGATAGCCCTCGGGCCCTCTTATTTATCTGGTGAGCCTTCATATGATTTGAGTTACATTCATAAAAATAACATATTTTTTTGAGATAAACAAATTGTGATATTTCAATTGAGTATAATAACAAGTGATTAATAAGTGAATGATTATTATACGAATTCAATTAATATTTTTCTATAAATTCATTCATCAGACATTTAAAATCTGATTTGATTTGGGCAATCAGCTGTCTGGAACAAGATGAAAATAGAAAAGGAAAACAGACAAGAAATAAACCACGAAAAATAACAAGGGTTAGGTCTAATGGTTGTGTTTAATTTTGCGTACATCGAGTATGTTCATTTGTTCATCTGTGTAAGTACCCTTATTCTTGAACTTGAGGTCTACTGTTTGAAGTAGATCTGAAGTTTCAAAGTAGGTCTGAAGTACTAGTATTAATATATTAGTCTATATTTTTCCTGGAAGAGCGAAGTGAGGGTGCAGCCGGCCCTCTATTTCACTTCGCCCAAGAGATCATTTCAGCCACTTGGGACCTCTCTTTCCTGGTAAACCAGTGCTTAGATGTAAGATGAGCTCTGGGGAAAATTTATTACTTTCGGAAAGCGCTAGTGCATCGAAAAATATTACGAATGTAATATTTGATCATATATTTGAATGTATTTTGATCATAAAATATTTTATCACCTTCAACTGCATCCCAATAACAAGTTTAGCATCCGTTGATTTTTGCAAACTCGTCAAAACTGTCACTGACTTCCATTTTGAAAATTGCTGTCTGTCGCCAACCAGCTCTCAGCATAATCGCAATCAATATGTGCATTTTGTTTTACCTTTAAATCCCGTGTGACATAAGTGGCTCAAGTGGGAGGTGGGGAGATTGATTGATTGATTGATTGATTTCTTTATTCATGCAAATAATAGTTGGACAGTTACTAGTATAAAATACAATATATAGGCATCACCAAGTATTATTACATAAAACATTATCAGTTACTTATTACATAAACTTTTAACTATATACAAACGTGAAATTATTACTGAAAATGATATTAATATGATATACAGAAAAAAAAGGAAAAAAGCTTGGTGATACATTTGTATGAAAAGGCGAAGTTAGGGACGGTGTCCCTCTCTTACACTTAACCTATAAATTCTACCTGATAGTGTCTACACATTATGAAATTAAATAAATTTTAATAATATTAAAAAAATAAAATAAAATAGAATAATAATAAAATAAAATAGAATGAACTAATAAAGGAAAAAAAAAACTTATAACTAACAGGGTTTTGCCAAAATTTCCCACGCCATCACTCTAGGGCTGAACAACCATAGACATCCGCTCAAGAAAATGCTTCCTCAGTGAAGAAGCAAAACCTGTCCGGCTCTCCAAATTCCTTATTGCAGTTGGGAGTGAATTCCATATTCGACAACCACTTACAACAAATGATTTGTTGTAAATTGCTGTACGGTGGTTTGGAATTCTTAAAGTTCTACCACCTCCTCTTGTGGTTGTTACACTATTGGCTCTTCCATCTGCTACAAATTTAAAATTATTTTTGAAATATTTCGGATTACCATATTTCAATATGTCATTTACCAGTTTTGATATCCGAATAAGTCTTTGTTCCGGTAGTTTGAGGGTAGAGCTTTGTATATAATAATGAGTTATATGCTCATGTCTTTGAAGTGAGTAAACAAAGCGAAAACAGTAATTTAAGCTGCGTTGTAATCTTTCACTTAGAGAAACAGTCATGTCATTGATAACAGCATTGCAATATGAAAAGTATGGAAAGATGAGAGATCTCACCAACAAAAGTCGGATATGTCTAGGAAGAGAATCTTGCATCTTTTTCAAAGAATGCATAGCAGCAAATACCTTTTTACAAGTTCCACTAACATGTTCTGTCCAGTCAAGAGTGTTTGTCATGGTTATACCTAAGTTTTTTACAGAGTCATAGTAAGGCACTAACTGTCCATCAACATGTATTTTAGGAACTGAGTTGAAGTCAATTTGATTGATGAGTCGTGAATATCCTACTATGATTGCTTGAGTCTTATTAGGATTGAGTTTCAGACCATTCCTCTTTGTCCAATCAGTTATTCTTGCAACATCATCATTAATGATTCCTATAGTCTCGTTCAGTTTAGTAACAGGGCAACTAAGGTAGATCTGTAGATCATCAGCATAAGTATGGTACTTGCAAGACTGAATTGAGGAAGGGATGTCATTTGCATAGAGAGTAAAAAGAAGTGGGCCTAGAATGGAACCTTGTGGTACTCCCTGTAAAACATTTCTTGATTCAGACCTGATTTCCCCGACTGCAACGCATTGTTCTCTATCACTGAGGTATGAACAAAACCACAAGATTGCTTGTTGACTAAATCCCAGAAGGTGAAGCTTAGCAAATAGTATATCATGATTGACTGTGTCAAAAGCTTTGGAAAAATCAAAAAGACATAGGACAGTACATTTCTTCTGGTCCATTGCCAGTCTTATATCATCAGTAACTTGTAATAATGCAGTTTCTGTTGAATGGTGCTTGCGGAAACCGGATTGAAAATCATGGAGGAGGTTATTAATTTCAATGAAGCTTGTAACTTGTGAATGAACTATTCTCTCAAGTGCTTTAGAAAGAGCAGGTAATATGCTGATTGGCCTATAGTCTTGGACTCTACTTGGTGATGGAATTTTGTTTAAAGGACGCACTAGGGCATACTTCCACTTCTTAGGAAAGGTACCACTATTAAGAGATGCATTGAAAATAAATGTCAATATTGGCAATACTGCAAAAAGAATTTTCTTTATCATTCGAATTGATATTTTGTCAGAACCTGTAGCATTAGTTTGGATATGATGGATAGCTTTAAGGGTGTCAGCATCAGAGATTTGTTGAAAGGTGAATTGTTGGTCGACTGGGATAGGTGCATTAACAGTTTGATCATTTAGTGAGTCTAGATGATTTTGAACAACAGTCTCAACATTAGAGCTAGAATGAGAAACAAAAAACTCATTTATGTCATTTAATGGTAGGTCTACAGGTGTGGGTGATTTTTGTTTACCAAATCCTAGTCTTTTAATCCCTTGCCAAAGTCCAGCTATATTTTGTTTGTTGTCAGTCAGTAAAGAGTTCAGGTATCTCATTTTAGAATTGGTCAACTGCTGTTTGACCTTATTCCGAAGATGTCGGTATTCATTGAGGCTATTCAAGTCATTCCTTTTCTTAGCTCGTCTGTGAGCAGAGTCCCTGAGAGCCATCAACTTAATAATTTCTGGAGTCAACCAAGGAACAGGCTGTTTCCTGTTTACCCTTCTTGTTACAACTGGTGCATGTCTGTCGTAGATGTCAAGTATCATAGTCTCAAGAGTCTCTACCATCTCATCAACTGAAGATAGACCTTCAATTTGACTCCATGGGGCTTGTACTACGTCCACAAAAAATGCTGCTTCATCCATTTGCTTAAAATCTCTGTAGGTTATATATTTTTGTTCTGGCTTTGGAGTTTTATAGGATAAAACACAGTAAATTAAGTCATGTCCTGATATAGCTGGTACTGAGATTTGGCCTTTATCTAAGACTTCATCTGGATCACTAACAATTATAAGATCTATAAAAGTGTCAGATTCAGCAGTGTGATGAGTTGGATCAAGTGGTAATATAGTCATGTTCAGGCATTGAAATATTGTTGTTAACTGAGTATAATCAAAATTTGGATTTGTCATATTCATGTCAGTATTCATGTCACCCATTACTAATACATGGCTGTAATTCGGCATAAACGTCAAAAGAGCATCTTCAAAGTCAGTGAAGTAACCTATTTTTGGAGGGCGATAACATACCCCTATTAATAGTTTATCTGATCCTGATAGGGATATTTCTAAAAGAATAAATTCAGGTCGGAATGAATTTTCCTGTTTGGAATGAGTGAGAACTTTGGCTTTTAAACCTTCTTTTACGTAAATAGCTACTCCTCCACATGCTCTATTCAATCTATCATTGCGAAATAGATTATATCCTGGTATTTCTACTTGGGAACTTGAGATCGATGGCTTCAAAAAAGTCTCACATATACCAATGATGTCAAAGTTTTTAAATCTAAAAATCGTTCTTAGTTCATCGATGTGACAATTAAGTGACTGAGTATTCAAGTGACATGCTTTAAAACATTTCTTATGTGTTTTTAGTTTCCTATTTAAGTAAGCACCAGAATCTAGAGTGTTGGAAAAATTATTGGAGGCCGGACCGTCAGCATCATCAATGACGGGCATCAACTAGGCTGCACGTCAACGATCGCCCCTCCCACAAGCTAAGCATGGCAAATCCCGGCAAAACACTACAAAAATAATCATACCTTAACCTATTTAAACTAATAAAGTCCCTTCGATAGTCCATTAATGACGCGGGAAATCACGTCGGCTCCGTTTTTGTGCAATACCAACTGTGCAGCTCAAGATGAGATGTGGAACTGAAACGAAGTAGAAGTCGAAGTACCATACGTGGTGGCAGCAGAAGTTGTCGGAAGACGTCACGCAACAGAGCTCCTCGGATGAGCCACTGAGGCACTGACTGGCTGCGGGGCAGCTGCATCCTCCGCTCATGAATGGGCTGAAACAGAGAGCAGAAACGGCAGAAACGGCGAAACGAATAACATTTTAATGATGAATTGTTATGAACTATGAGAGAGCGGAACGCGGAAGCAGAAAAGGAAGTTGAGAGAACAAAAAGAAAGAGAGGGAAATAGATAACAAGAGAGAGAGAGCGGGAGTGATAGTGTGAGAGAGAAAAATTGATTGTTTGGGGGTGGAAGTGCATGTGAGTGAAAAGTGTGAGGAGAGGGAGGTAATATAGGTTATTCAAGTATAGTAAAGGAATAAACTGATTGCCATAGCGAGTATGTCTGTGAGAACAAGAAAATAGAAATAATAAAGAGAATGGAGATAAGAGAAGAGAAAAAGGATTAACTTGGGTTCTGTTCAGTTTCTACCTGTAAGTGCCTATTATAAAGACAAAGTGAAACGAATCATGGTTGAAAGAGAAAGAGAATGAGTAAGAGAATATGAGTGTGAGTGAGATATGATGAGAGGAAGGGAATGATTGACAACGGAGTTGTTGTGAGAACGTTTAGGGGATGAAGAACAATAGTGTAGTCTAGTCTAGACTGATTTCATATAGTGTTCATATTATGGTAACGAACTTGACAGCTTGATTGATTGTTATTATCAGTAAATTGCGACCTTGCCGTAGTTCAATCACAGAGCCTGCACTTCTCCATATTACCGCTATCTTTCAATTCGATATTTAAATTGCAGCTCCTCTTATGCTGAGCTTCATCTGTGCTGATAGAATTCTTCTTTTACTTTATTTTTATTATGCACTCAACTAGGGACCCTCAAAATATATTCTTTATGTATTTCAAAGTCAATCGAAACATTACTATTCATTTCCGGAGAGTTCATACGAATTTTTATTAGTACTTATCATCATTACTTTCTCTTGTGTTCTACATATAGAAGTATTTATATCTTGCTTGTTTTCTCATAGAAGTGTTCATGTTTCACTAGGCTTCCATACATGGAAACTAAGAATTTAAGAAAGTATATTATATTTTAAATATATATTTTATTCAAGTTGAATAATAAATTAATTAACTTGGAAACTGACATGCTCGTTTTAAAATAAACTTGAAACCTGTGGTAAGATACATAAATCATCAGAAGAAGTGGTTTACTTTGTTTTTCTCTGTATTGTAATATGTGAGGAAAATAATTATCTATGTGAAAGCAGTAGATTGTCCTATTTGATCAGATAAGATGCTATTTTCAAAAAGAAAGGCAAAGAAATAGTGGACAGAGAGAGACGAGTGAGAGAGGATGAGAGAGAGAGAGAGTGAGAGTGAGTGAGTGAGAACTTTTAGGGGATGAAGAAAAATAGTTCATACCACAGATAATTATGTAATATGTAGTCATAGTAGGCCTATCTTTATCTACTCCATTCTTTTGGTTTATAACTGTATAATTTACCCTCCTCCTCGATGCAGCCCATTCATTCAAACATAAGTTTGCTAGCATTAGCTACTGGTGCCTAAGCAGTCATCAGCCGTTCATTATTGTATGTCCGTGAAAAAGTTAACAATGTCCAAACAATAACTTAACAATCAATTGACAAATTGGTTATCAATTGGTATTGGGAAGTAATGTCTGACAGAAATTATTTCCAATTATGAGCAATCAAACAGAGTCAGAATAAAATAAGGTAAGGTAGGCCTACCAGAAATACTGTTCTAATTTAATTAGCCTCGCCTGTGCTCGCGCTTCGCCATCTGGCTCCAGGAAATGATAATGAAGAACGTTTCTTCTTTGAGAATCTGTTTCCAAGCAACTATATGAACTTATCTAAAAGGTTTCTACAACAGTTTGAAATTTTACTAAAGCAAAAATAGTTGTTACGAACCGTGCTCAAGTTATATGTGAATTGGAATATTCTAGAGATTGTAAAAAATATGAAAGAATAAATTTTATTTGAACTATACCAGTTATTTCAATGATAGAGATTATTGATAGAAATTTATGATCAACAGTTGTATTGTACGAGTAGTTTATTGGAAATACTCTTCTATTCATATAAATTAAGCGTTTCTGATATAATCTGCAGACTGTCTCATTATTTAATTTAAGTAAAGTTGAATTACAACTGAACATAGACTATATTTCAAATATTTTCACAGTCAATTCATGTGAATTTAGTTGATGAAGTCGAATAAATTAACTGGTTCAATGAGCTGAATGAATTTACGAGGCTGATTCTTAAACATTTGAAAAATTGTCACTAACAATGCTATTATAATTATTTTTAACTTAATTATTTTTAAATATGCAATTAAATGACTAGTTTAAATTAACTGACTGATTGAACAATAATGACTACTTGTTGGTTGTATTGGTCCAAACCAATTAGTTTGGTACAAACTAATAATTGATACAATTGATTATAGTCTCACCTTTAGTTATATGAGGCAGCAAGATCAGCATTGGTTTTCTAGATCTCTAGTAGAGATCAGATAGTCGCTCCGCGGTGTGGACCCTTCTTGCTGCTCCTTGGCCGATGACGAACCGGATTTTGCCGTCGACGGACCATGTGTTCCTCACACCGTATTTTTCTGCAGCTGCATTGAGAAGCGCCAATCGATGCTTCGTGAGATCTTCTCTAACTGTGATCCCGGAGTTTTTAAGAAGCTTCTTCGCTGAGAAGACTCTGTGCCTGGTCCGGTAGCTGCCAAATCTCACAATTATCGGGCGATGGCGGTCTCTGGGGCTGTCCTGGCCGGGTTGATGGCGGCGACCAACACGATGCGACCTTTGGATGTCATCGATCGTCAAGTTTATATTAAGTTTCTCTTTGCAAACTTTGAGAACGATGCTGTCCGTGCATTCACTCTCCTTTTCGGGAATTCCAAAAATACGGAGGCAGTTACGGCGGCCATATTGTTCCAGATCATCCACTTTTAATTCACACTCCCGTTCCATCATGGCCATTTTTTCTTTTAGATCCTTATTCTCGTTACGAAGCCTTTCCAATTCTTCTTGGAACGTGCGCAGAGCCTCTGAGACAGCTAGTCCAACTTCAGATTTTATTCTTTGTAGAATTTCGTCGGCTAGTGTTGTGTTCGAAGTCGAAGGCGAAGGCAATGGTGGTGAGGAAGGCAGGGGAGTCGAGGGCGCCTGTTGTCTATTTGCAGCCTTTTGTCTAGGTGTGTTCTTCCCTTTTGCCATCTTTGCACAGGTACCTGCTGAACTCAACTATTTATACCTGGATAGACTGTAGTACGCTTGCAATAAACGTTTTTCTTGATTAATTGAGTACGCTAATGATGATTTAATTAATGATTGAAATGAAAATGAGCTGTACAAAAAACTGAACGCGCTGATATAAAATAGATTTAAAACGATCGAAAAAACCCTGCAAAATAGCGCTATATATACGGAGCCGAAGTGAAGCACGTGTTTACTCACTGAACATTACTCGGAGATAGAGAGAGAGAGAGAGAGAGAGAGAGAGAGAGAGTGAAAAAGGAACAGAGGTAGATTAGATTAGATTTTCTTTTATTTAGAAAGAGAGAGAGAGTGCGAGAGGCTGACAATGGGTGAGTGTGGGAGGGAGGGAGAAAAAGAAAGAGAGAAGATAGAGAGTGTGTGTGAGAGGAAGGGAGTGAGTGTGAGAAGAGAGAGAGAGAAAGAAAGAAACACACGGAGAAAGAGAGTGGGAGTGGGAGATAAAGATTATATTGTCTTTCTTTATGATAGAAAGAAAGAGAGATAGACAGAGAGTGAGAGATATAGAGCGAGAGAGAGAAAGAGAGAAGAGTGAGTGTGAGAGTGTGAGAGAGAAAAAAAAGAGAAAGATAGCAGAGAGAGAGAGTGAGAAAACGTGTGTGAGAGGGTGTGGGTGGAGAGAGAGTGAGGGTGTTAGAGTGAGGGGGAATCAGATTCAGACAGTTTTTTTTGAGTAAAATTACAATTAAAATAACTATACTGACTATAAATTTACAATGAATGATATCACCCATATTAATGGAAACATAGAAGAAGCTACAAAATAGATACAAGACGATACGTTCTAACTATTACTGTTACACCGTTTTTTTTTGTTTGATTACTGACATTAATAAGAATATTTGCATAATAAATTAAATGGAATATCCACGTGATACATTTATACTAAAGGGCGGAATTTGGGGAAGATAGCCGTATCTTAAACTAAACATCTTACAATAAACCTTCAAATTATATTATTTTTATTTATTCATGTAAATCTACAAATTTTGTATATCAGTAGTTAGGAACAAAATTTTCTATATTTAAGTCTACTATAGTAGACTTAAATTATATTTTTTATAGTACTAGAAGTTATGTACAATGATATTTGTATGATCTTAATGATGTTAACTATGGTAATGATAACCTAAGGGATGCAATTACATAAAGTGGCGAAGTTTGGGCAAAGATTCGTCCATTCTTGACACTCAACTGATGTCAAGATTCAGATTCAGATGGCTTTATTTGTGTCAATTTACAATGTACATGAATGATAAAATTATTAATATTAGCAACTCTCAGATCCCATTGTTCAAGTGGTGGTACAATGAATGGTTGAATAGTTTGAATAGAAAATATTATAAATACAACAAATTTATATTTTAAGGTACTATGTGCAGCAGAAATAAATGATGTGATTGTTAAAAAAAAGGGAAAAAAGAGAGCTTGGATCTGAGAGATGATTTACACAAAGAGGCGAAGTCTTGGTCATTAAGGCCATTCTTACACTTAAGAGATATTTGATATTTGATGTTTATTTATAACATCTTACGTTGCCAGGTCTAGTAAGACCTATGGCAAACACTAATAAATATAACCTAAAATATAAAATATTACATTACATTAAGTAATTATGGTTGAAGTAAACTAAAAAGATTAATTAAGAGAAAAAAACATATTTGCTAATGATAAAACATAACTCATGAAATGTATGTAGCAAAAAAAAGAGAAGTAAAAATAAAAATGAATAACTGGGAAACAAATTGTACAATGGACTTATGAAATAGAAGAGAAAAAAAAGAAAAGAGAGAGAGAATGTAAGAGAGAGTGTGTGTGAAAGAGTGTGAGATGAGACAGGGAGAGTAAGCGAGAGAGCTTTATAAAGAGAGAGAGTTGTGCCAATATTGGGTGCTTGGTTTGCTTCTGCGGTGGCAGCGATGGGAAAATATGAAACTATGTTAGCGCTTTTCCCAAGGGACATGAAAGCCTGGAAAATTCTGCTGTCCACTTTCCATTCACCTTCACCTGTCGTCGAAATTGAAGTGAGTGGTGGTCTGGTGGTCGAGTGGTGGTGGTGGTGGTGGTGTTAGTAGGATGCGAAATATGATAGAATATCGATCCGATATCTTCGTTCGAAGGGGAGTGCTAAATTGTAGAGGACCTCGGATAGCATTGAAAAAACACAGTTTTATCAAGTTAATGATAAGAGTAATAAGACGGAAGGACAACCGAAGACAATATTATCCAAGTACGAATTATACGAATAATAATTATAAATTCCTCAGTGTCTTAGGAAGCACTACAGCAGTGCAAAATGGCTATCACAAACATAAAGTATATGCTCATATACACTATAAATCTAGCCTATTGTCTTATCGTAGGCCGTCGTTCAAGAGACTTGGTCTCCTAACTGTATCCTGCTTATATGTGTATGAAGCTACTTTATATGTAAAAACGAATGATATTAACCAAAATCTTGACGTACATGATTATAATACAAGAAGCCGAGGAGATTATCTCTTGGTGAGTCACAATAGTAGCTTATTCAAACAAAAACCTAGTTATATTGGTAGGAAATTCTACCGCAGTTTTTAAAGATTCTTGAAAATATAGTAATATTTAAAAAACAATTGAAAAAATATTTAGTTGATAAAGCTTTTTGTAGTGTACGAGAGTTCCTTTCACATCAAAATCAACTAATTGATATAGTAATTATGATATCTAGTGTATATTTCTTGATCTGACTTGTCTTATACTCCTTAACTGGAGTCTCCAAGACGTAATCTACAAAAAAATCTATTTTTATAATTGAAATTATACTCTGCTTACAACTCTGGTTTTACTATGTAGAAACAAGCTGGAAGTGATGGCCATGAGCCGTAGCAGGTATCCGTTCATTCAGATAAGCTACAAACTACTGGGCCCTCTTTATAAGGGTGACCGATTTGATTAGCCAGCTGAAAGAACTTCATTCTCTACTGTAAAATCACTTCCCGGTGCTTCGGAACACACCTAAAACTTTAGGTCCAACTTCATCAATCACTATCATCCAACCCATTTCCACGCACAGTTCTCAGACCCATGTGGGCTTTATCCTAAAAAAAAATACTATTAATTTTATCTTCTCTCTTTGTACTATTGGACTGTTTTAGTGCTTCGTTTTAGTGTAAAACTTCTAAATTGATATTATTTAATTGGAAAAAAGTGGTAATTATACTTTGAAAGTGTAGTGTTGAACGTGGACATAACTTAAAATTTGGATTTTTCAATTGAAATTTTTGAAGGAAGTTGTTGTGGACAATAGCTTGTTTCGTTACTCTCTGCTTAATAGTGTTTTGTAATAGTTGATTGAATAAATAAATTAATTAATAAAAAATAAATAGGTGAATGAAGAAATTAATCAGTTAATTAACTAATTAATTAATAAATAATAAGAAATAATTTATATTATCGCTGATTAAACTAAATAATTTTGTTATAACTATAAATTTGATTGATCTTGGTACCTCAAGTTTTTGGTTCGGAACCCACCTAAAACTGTAGGTCCAACTCTTCAATCACCATCATCCAGCACATTACCCACAAACAGGTCTCAGACCTGGCGCAAATCCAAGGAGGATAAAGGGGATGTATCCCCACTTTCCTCGAAATTCTCAACCAACACTAAAAAACCTGTATTTGTGCCCTTTTGGGGGATAATAACATTTTTCTATGTTTTTTCCAAAAATTTTATGGATTTTCTCTTGCACGGTGTAAACATGATATTTCAAGACAAAAGTATAGTTTAATTGATAGAAGAAAAAACATTATTGATAATTAACGAATTAATCAATAACCTACTGTGTAAATTTAATAATATTAATATTATTATAACGAAAATATTCTCATGTTTTTCAGATTAGTAGTATCTCAGAACGGGAGGGCGCTGCACATAGTTTTTCCACATCAGTTTCTCGATTCACCAGAGTGGTTCGGTGTTTCAACTGATGAATATTTTCAGGTAAATATATTTATATATATGCTATACAATATAGAAGGTGAAAAGAATCATAACCTGATTGTGCTGAGTGTTATCAATATTATAGAAGGTAAAAAATTAAAGATTTAAGAAATATAGAAAAGATGAAGAATGATTACAGAAGGTAGAAATAATGATAACCCAGTGTTGTGTTATGACAATATACAATGTTGTATAGTGCTGTATAGTATGGAAATATATGCAATATACAATAATGAGTATAACAATATTATACACAACATGTAATGTTACAATATACAATACATAGATATGCAATAACTATATATAGAATATTGATGTGTTATCACTACTACTATAATAACCGGTGGTTTGGAACCCACCTAAAACTGTAGGTCCAATTCATCAATCACCATTATCCAACTCATTATGAACAGGTCTCAAACCTATGTGGGCTTCATCCTCAAAAAAAATAAAATAATAATAATCTTAAACCGAATTTGAATAAGGAAATCCGGAAGCAAGAAGAGTATTATGTAGAAAGAGAAGGAAGAAGAAGATGAAAAGTAGGTAGAAAGAGAAGGAAGAAGAACAGTAGGTAGAGAGAGAAGGAAGAAGAAGATGAACAGTAGGTAGAAAGAGAAGGAAGAAGAACAGTAGGTAGAAAGAGAAGGAAGAAGGACAGTAGATAGAAAGAAAAGGAACAAGAACAGTAGGTAGAAAGAAAAGGAACAAGATCAGTAAGAGAGAGGAAGAACAGTAGTTAGAAAGAGAAGGAAGAAAAACAGTAGAAAAGAGAAGAAAAGAATAGTATTTAGAAAGAGAAGGAAGAAAAACAGTAGGTAGAAAGAGAAGGAAAAAGAACAGTAGGAGAGAGGAAGAAAAGAACAGTGGAAGGAAGAATATCAGTAGCTAGAAAGAGAAGGTAGTAAAGGAAGGAGAACAGTAGGAGAAAGAAAATGAAGAAGACTGAAGAATGAAGAAGACACTGTATTTCTATTTAAACTACATTTGATTTTCACTCACTAGAGGTATCTGGAAAAAAATTTCAATTTGAGTGGGTAAAATCGTAATTAAAATAGAAATACAGAGTCAGTTTTGATATTAGATTATTATGATGTTGAAGATCCATTTTGTTTCCACTATGTAATATTTAATATGTAATATAAACTTAAAAACACTTTTAAGTGGAAATTAACTCACGTTATGGAGTGACGGCCGTTTCACTCTGTTGTCAAGAGCATCGTCAGACGACCCACAGTACACTGATTTAAGGCATGAGTTTGACTGTTTGAGGGTTATGGATGTTGAATATCGATATTCATGCCTTAAATCAGTGTACTGTGAGTCGTCTGACGATGCTCTTGACAACAGTGTAAAACGGCCGTCACGCCATAACAAGAGTTAATTTCCACTTAAAAGTGTTTTTTAAGTTTATATTAGATTATTCTTTCCAATCGCATTACTTTGTTACATTGTATTCAAATGTTCATTGTAGCTCCTTTCAAAATTGCATGATTTCGAATTGATCGAGGTTCTTGAGTTCAATATTCAAACAGTTTTTGATTGAAATGTAAATAACAATTTTTTAACTTGGTTACTTTAGTCGCCAATTTCATTGCAGTTGGTTGAATTCGAATGACCAAGTTCCCTGTTGAGACTATTCTAATGTCAAATTTGACTTATTTCAACCTTTTAGAATTATAAATGAACTGTAGCCCACTAATCTCTAACTACTGACTGCAGCCAAGGCCTTACTATATAGCCAACAGTGAATATAGTGAAGCCTTGCTGCAGCCGACAAGCAGACACGAACGAAATCAATTTATCTTGAGTCATCTTATCAGAAACACGTGTAGCATCAGATTAGCATGTAAATTAGGTAGCAGACATGCTGCAGACCGCAGTAGGCTACAAAATTGTGCATTTGCATTCACTCACATTGGGCTCAGCGAACATGAGCTGTTTTGAAACTGTGCACAGTACTAGAAAATAAGGTAGAAGGTTCAAATATATTATGAAAGATTTTGGTATAAAATACCATGATTAAGTTGTATTGACAAGAGGAATTTGACTTTTCTCTTGCTGAATTTCAACCTTTTCTAATTTGGAATTACATAAAATTCAGTTACAATCCAAAAAAAGCTTGAGATCCAAAAGAAAGCGGTTAGGTCTATAGAGAGAGTAAATAGATTAGATTCATGTAGGCCGTTGTTCAAGCGACTTGGTCTCCTAACTGTACCCTGCTTATATTTGTATGAAGCTACTTTATATGTAAAAACGAATGATATTAACCAAAATCTTGACATACTGTACATGATTATAATACAAGAAGCCAAGGAGATTATCACTTGATGAGTCACAATAGTAGCTTATTCAATCAAAAACCTAGTTATATTGGTAGGAAACTCCACAAGTTACCGCAGTTTTCAAAGAGTCTTGAAAATATAGAAATATTTAGTTGATAAAGCTTTTTTATAGTGTACAAGAGTTCCTTTCACATCAAAATTAAGCCTCAACTCACCTCAACTAATTGATATAATGTATGAACTTTTTCAATTGTTTTTGAAATATTTCTATATTTTCAAGACTTTAAAAACTGCGGTAGCTTGTTTTAGAGTTTCCTACCAATATAACTAGGCTTTTGTTTGAATAAGCTACTATTGTGACTCATCAAGTGATAATCTCCTTGGCGTCTTGTATTATAGTCGTGTACATGTACAGTACTCGAGGAATAGGATGAGCTATGACCTTGAGATGCGCAGTGGTAAAAGCGCTTGTGACAGCGGAGGGGGAAGCTCCGGCTCACTCACTCGCCAGCAGTCTCTCTGTTTCTCTCTGTCTCTCCATAGGCGGTTGCTTCTGGTCTCGCGCAACTCACAGCTCATCTTATTCCTCAAGTACTGTACGTTAAGATTTTGGTTGATATCACTCTTTTTTACATATTAAGTAGCTTCATACACGTATAAGCAGGGTAATAGATCGTTATTTCATATTAATTCACTTTTACCAGATACCAGTTACTGTACTACAATGATTTTATGATCAATTCACTGTTCCCAGGTATCAGTTACTGCAATGGAAGAGTCTAGAATACTACTCTGGCATAGAGACAAATTAAAATTATCGATAATAACCGATCAATTTCTTCAGGCTGTGTTCGATCATATTCTTGGAAGAGATGTGGTCAAAAAGTTGATGCAGGTAAATATGGAAATTACTCCAAATAATTACAACTCTTGTAAAAAGTCATTCAGTTGTGGCATGAATGAAAAGTGCATTTATAATAATAAAGTTTGAATAGCATGACAGCTATCATATGAAAACCCCGTGGCATTGATGTAGTTGCCTTGATAATATTAGTAAACGTTTTGTAAAACCTTGGTTCTCAAGAACGCGGATTTTGACTTAATGAACAGCGGACAGGGCCACATACACTATAATATAGTTTGTTAATCACCATGGCAACAAGATAATATTTTTCGACTCAAAAGTTTTTATAAAAATTTAATAGTAAAAACTATTTCTAACAGTTTTTCGTGTTTCGTTTCAAGTAAACTTTTAAACTAATAGTGGTTAAGTGAGAAGATTCATTTTGTTATTTTTTGAGTGAAGGTTTTTAGCAAATTTCAAATTTTTGGTCTGTGTTAACCTCAATGTTTTGGACAATGTAACATATTCAAAATTTGTGAAGGGAGCAGTTTTGGACTTGAGTCTGTTGCGCCTTCACATTCGTTGTAAATTTGTCACAATAAGTAAATAAATAAATATGCAAATCGATTTGTTTTCTAAATATAGTTTATAATAATATAATATGATGATATATTTGATTGATTTTATATAATGTGCTATTATATTCATGTATTTCCTGTTAAACTTAATCTGCTTCCAATAATCAGTTATAATTCCCAATAACTCGCCATCTTGATCTTTCGAGCGAGTAGGTGAGCCATCAAGATGGTAACTTACAACATTACAAAAGTGGGGTCACACATCCAGCTTCACCTCCAGCGTGTTTCCACTTTTGTTGTGCTTATATAGATATCAGCCTGACATCTAGCGGGGCATATCAAGTATGAAGATGGCGGTTTTTCTTTTAAATTATAGTTTAACTTCCAACTTATTATTGAAAGCAAATTGTGTATAACAGAAGATAATATAAATATAATAGCAGAATAAAAATGGTTAATCGAATATATTATCATTTTATAAAAACTATATTTCAAAAGCAGCTCGAGTTATATATTGTAGTGTCCATTTCGTCCATTTAGTCCAAAACCATGTATTAGGAAACCAAGGGTTTAACCGTGTAATTTTGTTCAAACTATGCAACAAACTAATTATGTTGCAAATAAATGATTGATAGCTCGAAATATATGTTTCTCTAGCATGGAAAACATGTTTTAAATATGGAATATTAATGTTTTGCGGTAGCATGTGGATTATTGTAAGTTTTAAGAGTTCCAGGAGGTGTAAATTCCTTGTAGAAATAGTGAATAATTAGTGATGGTATGTTGATTTGTACAAAATTAGACTTGTGAATCTTCTGATGATGCATATAGGCCCAATTTTCATTATTTTCAAGAGCATGGTAATGAAGTTAGAAGATAATAGGTATGATTTTTAGAAAAATAATTAGATTTAATAGATTGTAGTGGAGATAGTCGATCTACCTTGTTTTTAATTAGAATTGAATAGATTTATAATGTGACAAATGAACGTATTGAATTTGATTAAAAAAGAGAAAATTAAACTAATTTGTCGATCATGCACTAATTATAATTGAATAGATTTATAATTTGTGGCATATGAACTTATTTTATTCCATTTAAAAAATAGAATTTGCAAGAAGAGTAGGTATTGAAATTTAGAAAATGTGAAAAATATTGAGTTCATTATAGCTTGTCCAATCTATTTTAGAAATTCGGAGTCACTATTGCAATTGAACAATTCCAATTTTAAATTAAGAAATTATAAATCTACATCAATTATAAATCTATAACACTATCGCTACTAAACAATTCCAGTTTAAAAAAAACCGGTAAGAACAATGGTTGAGTTCATGGGAGCCTTATGGTAACCTGTAAATGTGACTGGTGGTTTCTCATTGGCCTATTCAAATTTTTTAACGTCTATGAATTTGAATAGACCAATCATACGCCACCGGTAACATTTACCTTTTACCTGCAAGGCTCCAAGAACGCAAACAATATCACCCGCTCTAAAGTTAGTAATAGACTACTTTAATATTTAAGGTCTGTTGGCTATATAATTTTTCACTGAAATTCTAAAATATTTTAATGGTGTGCTAGGTTAAGAATAGAATATAAATCACTGGTAATTACCTGGTTTCACCTTAATAATAATAATAATATCGTGTGACCTGGCTGGCTCAGGTCTGGTGTCAGAGTTATCAGGTCGCACCTTTATGAAATTGTTGGATAGAAAAACGTGTTCAGAATTGAATGCTGGCTTACTGTATGACAAATGATCAAAAGTTGCAAACCCATTTAAAAAATCCTCTTAATTTTTTCATACTAATACAAGAAAATTCACAAAATCGGTTACCTATTTTTTGAAGCCATAACTTACCATCTTCTTGTCTTCAGTAGAAGTATATACATTGAAATATAAATTGTATTTATTGAAGATGAGGTCCGGGCTCTAGGCCCTCTCTTCCACTCAGCCCATATGCCCATATACTCATAATATAAACAGATGAGTTTAAAAAATTACATGTTCAAAGTAAGTTTAAAAAATTTCAAGTTTAAAGTGAGTTTAAAAAATTACAAGCTTAAGTGAGTTTAAAAAATTACTAGTTTAAAGTGAGTTTAAAAATTACAAGTTTGAAATATTGCGGCCTTCCACTGCAAGCTGAGCAGACTCTTTTTTGGCCAATCTATACAAACTCGTATACATGTTTAGGACCCTGTTAATTGGGTATAAAATGGCGGTTTTAATTTGTAGTTAGGCCTCAAAAGAGTCTGCTTGCAGTGGAAGGCTCGTTTTTTGTCAACGCTATTGCAGATTGCATTATTAGTTTGTTACTCATTATAAAACTTTCCTCTTCAAATAAAGTACGCGGTACTACATCAGATAAAGTTTTCTCTCAATGCGCTCTGGAAATTAAAAAGTTGATAAGATGAACTGTATGAATAAGTTGTTAAAAAGTTGTTTATTGCTTTCAACTTATAGCGTAACCATGGTTTCAATATGCTGCAATGTGGAAAGTTTACTAATCAAATATATGAGTAACCAAGGTTAAATAAGCACTGTGGGAATTGGAGTATTGAACTGGTGATGCAATTTTCAACTAATATTGACATAACATAATCGATTTTGAATGCCCACATAGGTCTGAGACAATGCTACAAATATTATTAACCAAGGTTTAATAATCAATTACAGCTGCAACAAACTTCAAATAAATGAGTAAATTAATGGAAGTGTAGTACTGCTAGCTAATATAAATTCTTTTTGATAATATCACAGCCAAAAAAATGTTGTGTATATTAGAAAATTTAATAAGTTGTAGCAGCACCAACTTCATTATTTCCAGAATACTATACAGAAATCAATTAATTTCAGTTTTAATTATCAATTAACTATTTTATTCAATAAACTATGAATATTGATTAACTAAGAATAATAAGAATAATAATTAATTATTGATTAACTAAGAATAACCTTCTAATTAACTATGGCTATATTTTGAATAATTTGACTAATTACTAGAAGTTTATTAAATATATTAAAAATTATTCTGCTATTTTATTTCTGTTAATTAATTATTGGCTCTCTTGACCTTACAAGACACTATTGAGACTCATTTTTATGACTTGATGCCATATTAAATTATTAATATTAATTATAATTGAAATAAATGCATCAATGTTTGAAAAAAAGCATTAAGTTTTGGAAAAATGCATTAATGTTTATTGCATTAATTTTTGAAAAAATTATCAATGTTTGAAAAAACGCATTACTTTTTGAAAAAATACATTAATGTTTGAAAAACGAACAAATTTTCAAAAAATGCATCGATGTTTGAAAAACGAATTTAGTTTTCAAATAAATGCATCGATGCTTGAAAAATGCATTAATTCTTGTAAAAAAGAATTAATTCTTGAAAAAATGCTTCAATGTTTGAAAAAACGCACCAATTTCTGACAATTTTTGATTTTTGAAAAAAGTCATGGCTTTGCTGTTGGCTACTGTTGTTCAGTTCTGATCTGAAAGAATTGTACCATGTTCAATAATTAACAAACATAAAAAAATATTAATAAAAATTGAATAAATGCAAGAATTAACACTAATTAATTATTAATTTTAACAATTAAATAAATAAATAAATCATTTTATCTGCTATTGAGCTTGCACTCATACAAATTCATAGGTTTGGAGTTACTATCCACCTAAATAATTCTAACAATTAATATTTTTTTTAAACATATTTATCTCTGGACCAATAATAATTCCATAAATTTATCATATTCATTATATTATTGTATAATTATTATTTTTTATCATGTACTATATTTATATGAAAAATCTCTATCAATTCAATTGATTAATTAAAATAATTAGAAATTGATAAGTAATTTCATCAATTAATATTCAAAAAACTTGAAAATATCTTAGGACGTGTTGAAAAATCTGATCAAATATTATTAGTGAGTATTTCAATGCTTAATTTTCCAATATTTTATAGATTGAGTGTTGTATATAATGTTCGCAGATGGCTGTCGACGTTCCTCCCCCAACTAGTAATAGTAATTCTCAGGTCTGGTGCATTTATCTTGCCTTTTAAGCATTAGCACTTAAGCTTTAAGCTTAAGCGTGCATTAAGCAGCCTTAGTCACATAGCTTTGCATTGTTCTATGAGCTTCAAACTTGGTGCTTGAAATTAGGAGATTGAGCTGAAAATGCTTCCATTTTGAATTTACTAAGACAATATAATTTCTTGCTAAGATTGTTTACTTTTATGTAATCCTTGTTTTTATTGAAAAAAAAAACATATATTGTTGGAGCAATGACAGAAGATTTCAGAAGAAATGAAAAAAAAATTTCCAACAATAAAGTTGCAATAAAATGCCATAAATATTATGCAACATGCATGATTCAGTTCACTTTTTGCATTATATTATTAATAACATCTTATTTTATCGTCGTTTACTAAAGAAACGTCTTTTACTGCTAGTTGAATTGAATGCATTTCAAGAATTTTAATAAAAGTTAACGCTTCGAATTTATGCACTTTGTTATTACGTAACCCGCGGGACGTAACGTTTGTCCCGTGGGTTACGGTTATTAGCGCCCAATATTGATTATCATAATTTTGGAAAGATTATTATGCAGGGATAACATAGAAATAAGATGAAACCATTAAATTTGTTGGTTGGTCATTGGAAGACAAATTGAATAGATTTCTTGTGTTTGTAGCATCTAGTATAATTTTCCAGGCATGCAAAATTGATGGGAAACTCATGCAAAATTAATAAAGTTGATTATACAGAGTGTTTCGGAACTCTCTACCAATACTTCAAGGCAGTGTTTCTGGACCACTAACAAAAGTAAATATCGTAATAAACATTTTCTAAAATCCCCAGTTACTCACACAGCCGCCATTTTGTTTTTTTATTCGAACACCTCTGAATGTATAATTTTGAAATTTTGCAAACAGCTTTATAACAATGAAAACAATCTTTAAAAAATCAATCAAGATTTTCCGACATCAAACAACAAAATGGCGGCCATTTAAAATGTTTGAACAGGATTAAATTAATAATGGCTGATGATATCAAAATTTGACTGGAATAACGTTATTTAGATATTTTAATTGCAAATCCAACGATACCTCATTTTCCAAGATTGGCCAACAACCAACAGAGATATGCTACTTTTTACGGTGTACAGTAATTGGAAGCGAAAAACTGCAACCCGTTCTCAACCACCGCACACCCTAAGAAGTAGCATATCTTTGTTAATTGTTGGCCAATCTTGGAAAATGAGGTATCGTTGGATTTGCAATAAAAATATCTAAATAACGTTATTCCAGTCAAATTTTGATATCATCAGCCATTATTAATTTAATCCTGTTCAAAGATTTTAAATGGCCGCCATTTTGTTGTTTGATGTCGGAAAATTTTGATTGATTTTTTAAAGATTGTTTTCATTGTTATAAAGCTGTTTGCAAAATTTCAAAATTATACATTCAGAGGTGTTCGAATAAAAAAATAATGAGTGAAAAAACAAAATGGCGGTTGTGTGAGTACCTGGGGATTTTAGAAAATTTTTATTACGATATTTACTTTTTTTAGTGGTCCAGAAACACTGCCTTGAAGTATTGGTAGAGAGTTCCGAAACACCCTGTATAGGAGAAATTTTATGGTTAAGTACTTTGTCATTTTACTAGGCACAATATCATAATAAATACGCCACATTTATTATTTATTTGTAGGCAGATTAACACTGAAGTGAAAATGTAACAGACAAAATCTAAAACTACTCTCTTTACATTAATTTTGACTGTGCTACATTATCCAAAACATTAAGGTTAATTTAAAACAAAATTTAGATTCACTCGACAAAAAATAATAAAATTGTTCTTTTTCACTTAAAGGTTAGATTTCACATTCAACTTCATGAGGAATGATAGTAAGAAATTCAACATACGGGAACCACTGAATAATAAAAGTCGTATTAATTAAATTGAGATTGATATGGTTTTATAAGATGTTAATAGTTAATTGAATGCATTGAAAAGTACAAACTCCAACTTTTTGTGTGTTATGGTTATTTTGTACTTACCGTACTAATTTACTGCTACTTCAGACTCGTTTTTTGGGGTACTATATCATTTATAATTTGTTTTGTATGACCCACTTCGGGGTACGCTAATTATTCTTCTATTGTGGATGTTCCTTGCACTTTCGCCAATACTCTCTCATTCTCTCCGTTGTTGCCTTTCTTCTCTCCTCGGACATTTCCACTTCCAGCTTTAAGTCTTTAAAGTCATTATTATTATTATTATTATTATTATTATTATTATTATTATTATTATCATTATTATTTTTAATGTTATGAGAGTTTGAATTGATCGGATTTTTTTTGTATGACCCACTTTGGGGTACATTAAATCAGTTATTTTTTTTGTGGATGTTCCTTGCGCTTTTGCCAATATTCTCTCATTCTCTCCAAAGTTGCCTTTCTCCTCTCCTCGCACACTACAGTTCCCCTTCTAACTTCAGGTTTTTCTTGAAATCATTATTATTATTATTATTATTATCATCATTATTATTATTATTATTATTATTATTATTATTATTATTATTATTATTATTATTATTATTATTATTATTATTATTATTATTATTATTATTATTATTATTATTATTATTATTATTATTATCATTATCATTATTATTATCGTAATACAAACGAAAACAGATACAACACAAGACACACACATTATAGAATACCAGATTATTATACAGAAATAGGGAAAGCAGTACCAGAATACTTTGTACCACAAATCCTGAACAGTATCCCTAACCATCTTAAAAACCTACAAACATATTCCGCAGTAAAACATGAAATCAAAACTTATTATATTACTGAGCAAGGATAACATATTCATCACAGAGGAATAGGATATTGATTATTCATCACATAAAATCCATAATAAAAACCTGATTAAATTTAAAACTTAGCAAATCACCCCAATACAAGCTAAACTTAGCTTCTGGGGTTGCCACCACTAGAATTATTATCATAATTACTATTTATATATTGAATTTTGTTAAATTGTTGTATATTATTTATTAATTGCATGTACTGTTATTTACATTCAATAAAGCTTAGAAAAAAAATTATTATTATTATTATTATATTATTATTATTAATATTATTATTATTATTATTATTATTATTATTATTATTATTATTATCATTATCATTATCATTATCATTATCATTATTATTATTATTATTATTATTATTATTATTATTATTATTATTATTATTATAAAAAATCAATTATTCTACTCACAGATCGTCATGGATCATCAAAAACTTAGTAGCTTTTATTTTCATTTATTCGTTTTTAAGGTTATGAGAGCTGGAATTGAACAGAAAGTATTTATGTATGATGGAATTTTGTTTTTATGTAGCATAGGTTACATATGGATATGTGAAAAAAATCCCACATTTTTCACATGAGTGGGATAAAATATTTAAAAAAGTTTTCTTTCTATTATAACAATAATAAGCGTGACTTTTATTGGTGGGGAGACCCTTACAGGTAGTTTCACCTCGCCTTTTGTACCATGTTATGGAGAAAATGTTGGATCTACTATTTTTCGGTGGAATCCGAACCACCGGTCAAGTTTCGTTGTATGTTGAATATTTTTTTGGAGCACTAGTTGAAATTTTATTTTAGAAATATTTGATCCATGATAAAAGTACAATTTTCCTGAGCTGCATCTAGCTAAGAGAAAGAAATTCCATTCTTTTATTACAGTCGTCTGAACAAAAGACATTCCATTTTATTTTTTCTATTACAGTCATCTGAACAAAAGATGGGAAAAAGTGTTAAGGATAAAAGAAGAAATTGTAAAAATTGGAAGAATCACTCACCAAGCTCAAGAGATTGGGTAATGCTTCACATGAATGTTGCATTTTAATACTAAGTGTTTGCTGATAGTGAGTGTTGTACTGCATATCATTCACTTCATAATAAAGTCTAAAATACCTGCGCAGACTGTAGAGATTCGTATTAGTTCCACTCTTACCCCAAAACACACAAAATACTGTAAACTTGGTATATTAATCTCACTGTCATGTAAATACCACTGTGTCACTAGTAATCTCAATAATGAATGTTTGAAACAAAAGAACAAGAAATTTGAATGATTGAAAACGTAGATACATACATCCAATAACACAGTGATGAAAAAAATGTAGAAAAAATTCTAGTCTTCTCTATAGCAATAGAACTGTAGCTAGATTCAGCAGTGAAATCTTAGATTAATGACATAATAATTTAGAACCTATTAGAAGAAGAGTAAGGAACCTTGTAAAAGGTTATTCTTACTTCACAAGGTATAGTGTAGCTCACATTTGAAGTTGTAGAATATAGAATATTTAGAATATTCTATAATAAATACAGAATAATTTATAATAAATATAGAATATTTATTGTAATAATGTCCAAGAATTAGTAAATTCAAATTAGTATTATCAAGAGAAACTTTCTAGACTGTGTTTCCATGAACACCAATGATGAAATAAGATATTTTCACTTTGATCACACGTAGAACTATTTGAAATGAATAATAAAATCAAATATTTATTTCTCATTTGAGGCAGAACATGTTTTCGGACTGCAGCCCGAGGCACCGATGATGGGCTCCAGCCCAAAAACATGTTCTGCCTCAAAAAAGGAAGAAATATTCGTTTTTTTATTCATTTCATATAGTTTTGCAAGCTTTCTAAGTGAAAATATCATAATTTATTAATTTAAGATAGTTCTACTTGTCTGAATGAAAATATCCATGGTGTTTTCCATGAAGAAATACTTTATGTACAATCTAATATCAAAACTGTCACTGTATTTTAATTCAAATTATGATTCTACTCACTTAAACTAGATGAATGCATTCTACTTCTGAGGAGAAGGTTGATGAATCTTCTTCTTTTTATTTCAATTATGATTTTACTCACTTTTCTTTTCTTTTTTTTCGGAGGATAAAGCCCACATAGGTCTGAGACCTTTGCGTGGGTTATGAATTGGATGATGGTGATTGATGAGTTGAACCTACAGTTTTAGGTGGGCTCCGAACCACCGGGAAGTGATTTTACAACAGAGAACAGAGTCTTTTTTGCTGGTCAATCCAATCGGTCACCCTTACAAAGAGCGCCCAGGAGTTTCGTAGCTTACCTCTGATTTATATAATGGGGTGTTCATGAGTAATCAATTTGGAAATATTACATTGTAAAAATTTATTATTATGGATCGAATGAAAATAAACTCCTCTGGACAGGCTTGTTCAGAGAAATTTAACAGATACCTGCTACGGCACTCGGCTATCATTTCCCTAAAACTGGATGAAAACATTTTACTTCTGAGGAGAAGATTGATGAAGCTTCTACTCAGAAGTGAAATGCATTCATCGAGTGTGAGTAAAATAATAATTGAAATATAAATGTGTTATCAGTTTTGATATTAGATTGAAAATATCTACTTTCTACTTGCATTTTGTCATGGGTCAACAAATAAGCAGAAATAGGTGATTGCTAAACCAGGAAAACTGTTGATTTATTTCTTCTTTTAGATTGACTTTTTCTCCATTCTGTACCAAATAAATATCGTAACAAGTATCATCTAGTACATCATTAGGCTATTATATGCATTTTTTTCACCCCTATCAATACTATTCTTGAAATTTAATAGAAATATACTTGAATCGAATTGTTCATTTTTATTCATGATTTTTTTTCTAGTATTGTTGCTTCATGCTTCTAAGTAGTTTCATTTACACCTATTCACTAGTGAACTACTTTTCATAAAATTAATCTGCTTTTAGTATTATTCGATCAATTTCATATCAATTTTTGTTTATTGTAGTACGCATATGCTTTGTCACTTATTCACATTAACTCTATGCATGATAATATTAGCCTATCTAAATGTTGTTTTATATTAAACATGTTTATACTCAATCATTCTGCTCTATAACTCGTTACATTACTACAGTGGCGGTCCCAGGATTTCATTGGGGGGGGGGGGGGGCTGGGTCGTCCCCCCCCCCAGGAAAAAATGTGGAATTTAAAGCCTAAAATGTATTTTTATACGTATTTGAGCTCTAAAATATGCTCAAGCTAATAGTATTCATGTTAGCTAATAAAATAGTTTTCATTTAAAGTTTATTGTACCTGGGTGAAATAGGACCCAACCATAGTATGTGTTTTTCCTTTGATTTCCTTTAGCTACACAGAGAAAATTGATTAAAAGTCAATGTGATTATTTAATGAGCTAATGAGCATGATGACAAAGTTCAGTTAAATAAACGTTCAATGAAATAAAAAATAAATCAAGCTTCACTGCGAATTTTTTCTTTATGGTTAGGCCCTATTTTTAACATGTAAGTTACGAAGGAATAGCTAAAAAATACTCAGATTGTTACACAACAATGTAATGGATGTAAGGATTTACACATCCTTCTTGTTTATTCTTCTAGCTAACAAGTAACAATGACACAGATTAAATTTATTTCTCGCAAAAACTATACATCATACATAATTATGAATAAATTATTTTTTAGGGGGGGCCACCCTAAAATGAAAATACTTGAACTACTTGAAATACTTGAATTTGATCAGTTTTTTATGACAATTTTTCTATATCCTTGATATTTCTATATCCTCCCATCACCCCCCCTGGGACCGCCACTGCAGTACTAATACAATGAATATTATCATATTGTGAGTGATGGAATTAAAATTGATAATAATTAAATTATTGTAATCTATTATTTTACATTAACTGTCACTTCCAACTTGCATAACTCTTATACTGCTTGGAAAAAGAACATTCATTGTTTTTGTTGGTACTTCAATAATTTTTATCATCTTGTAGCCATTAATACTGGACCAAGTTGATTAATTTCACCAAAAATGTCCTCATCGCACTGAAATATCGTATCTTTAATTTGCAACCAATTTGAACTTCAAGTAGGTAAAGAATCTGCAACAATAATTAAATAAATGTGTTTTACAATCACAAATTTGGCAGGATATCACATAATTTTTAATTCATTATACTTGACATATCAGAGCTTGAATGTTGTTGTATTGTAACCTGTGACTTTTGATGTTTGGTGTTAAACTATTGGTTTATGTTTATACGATATTTTTCGATGTCGATGCCCCCGAATGTTCCAAAATATTTTCCTTGTAATATAATAAATTATTGGTGTCTCTAGCAAGTGAATGATTGGTGGACAATAAAATAATATGTAAATTTTTGTACATAATATCAACAAATTTATCACTATTGATACTTGATTACTGTTCTAATAGTCTTTGAAATATTGATATCTACAAATGAGCCATTTGTTGAGCCAACCTCTTACTGCAGTAGACTTGGGTCAACAATCTACTGCAGTTAGAGGTTGACGTTGAAACGGACCTTCATGAAAGGAAAGTGAATAATAATTTAATAATTCTGATTCAGCTCCATGCTCTTCAAGGGTCTGTATAATAACACACTGTATTCAATCAATTACTACTTTCAGTTTAATTAATCAATATTATGACAATTTCTCAAATCAATCAGTTCCCTCAATGAATTCTCTATCACCCATCCACCTCAAAGCTTTAAACTATTTATATTTGAACTTCTAATTAAAATTTTCAAATAAATGTTTGATTCTCACATGATTTTATTTATTTTAATGAGTATCTTATAGTTTCTATGTGGACTACTCAATTCTTGATCTTTATTACAATCCTTTGTATATTTGAAGCTTTTAAATGAATAAATTAATCTATTCACGGATTTTTACAGTATTTTTTACAGTATTTGCAAGAGAAATTGCAATTTTTATTAAACTTTTGTAAATTACTTTGTACTTTTATTGTTCTGTACCACTACGAGTCTCATCACACATTGAAGTTGTAAAAATGTAATAAACTTTTTTTTGAGGATGAAGCCCACATAGGTCTGAGACCTGTGCATGGGTAATGAGTTGAATGCTGGTGATTGATGAGTTGAACCTACATTTTTAGGTGGGTTCCGAACCACCGGGAAGTGATTTTACAGCAGAGAACAGTGACTTTTTTGCTGGCCGATCTAATCGGTCACCGATAGTCCGATTGGACTATGCAATCCTTTATTTTATATTGTTTCCTTTCTTTCAGTTTTAATGTTTTCTAATTAAAATTTTCAAATTATTTTAAAGGTCAGTGAAACAATGACAGCAGCTAATAGTCAGAACGGCCATCTTGCCAACGGCTTGGATGACTCAGAGGATAAGCCAATGCTGATTGTTAAGAAATCTGGAGACGGGCCTGGAATAACAGCCCTTATCAACAGGCAGCTACAAGGTGAGATTCATAAACAAGTTCAATAAAAGCAGTACATATTAAACAATTGCAGTAATTGCCTTCATCAGAAATTGGGTTGTATGAATAGAGTCCTTCAGCTGTTAAAAATATCGTTTTTGAAGAATTTTACAATTGAAACTTGAAAGCAGGTAGTTAAGCTATGTGAAATAATGAACAGAAATACTATTAACTTTTTAGGTGAGTTCAACGACTTGCAGTCAATTTTTATTAAGAATAAGTAATATTTTACGAACGTTTTCGAATCGTTCAGATTCATTTTCATTGAATGGCATTTGAAAATGAATCGCAACGATTCGAAAACGTTCGGCCAAGAGAGTAGTGCCCGGTTTCTGAGTCTTTATTAACTCAATGCTGGAGAAATGGGCTAATGACCCATTAAACTTAATGAACAACTCAGAAACCGGGCATAAGTAAAATATTACTTATTCTTAATAAAAACTGACAAAGTCGTTGAATTCACCTAAAAATGTAATATTAACAACGCAGTTCGTCATGGAACAAGAAATTCAGGAATAAATACTATTCTAGTGCTATAGTATCCCTCAGTTGTCAAAAATAACATTTTTATTTTACTATTTAAAATTGGCAGCAAATGATTCACAGTTATGTGAAATGCAGCCAGAAATATTATTTTAATTATATCCTTTGATGTCAAAAATAATATCGGTCAAAGAAAAATTGAAACACCAAATTTGAATTTTATTAAAAAAGGAAAGATTCTTGTGATATAAAAAATTTAAGAATAGTAAATTAGTAAATTCGTATGGCTTTTCGTGGTGGGGAGACCCTTACGGGTAGAATAAATAATGGTATTGAAATTTTTGTTCTTCACAACTTAAGTTAGCTTGATATTGAAGGACAAACTTCCTTAACTGAATCTAGTCCACTAAAACCTGTGTTGTCCATTAACTATATATTTTTTCAAATTGTCAAAGGATCGAATTTCTCACATAGCATCATCCATAAGGTCTCAATAATGTATTTTAAAGTTCATTTTTGAAAAATTTTAATATTAGATTAGAAAAATATATAGTTAGTTGAAAAAAATAAATAGAAAAATATAATTATATTAGTTGGAAAAATTACCATAAAATTAGTTTGTGAATTGTTTTGCAACAGGCTCCAGAAAGGAAAATACTAACAATGAAAAAATCATATCATCTGTATAATAATATTTCTAGATCTTTAATTGCAATTTTACAATGCGCCGTGCTGAATTTTTGTCAACTGCGGAAAAATTAAATTGAAAATTCAAACATATTCAACGTTTCTTACTAGAGACACCTAGCACAATTGACACCGATGTTCATCCAGTACCAACTAAATAAGGAACCAATAAGTTTTACACCATTTTCCAACAAGATACAACCAAATTATAAATAATTTTTTATTAAATAAGGAATTGCACTCCTGCTAGTGTGTTCAAATCACAGTAGTTGAATTGTTCTTGTTTTAAGACTGAGTGTGGAATCTGCACTTCCACGGTATCTATTTGCACATTAAATTTGATGGAAATATTGATTGTTGTAGTGTACAAATTGATAGAACTAGGTGGTTGCTCCAAGACTTGAGCATTAGTCTTACACCAAACATTAAAAAAAACAGAATTAAAAAAAATAGATTTTTTTGCATCTAGATGGTTGGGGGATCGGCGTTGTTTTACTATTATCATCTCACAAGTAGCTGAATTGAAATAATTGAAATAAAAAAAGCAAAGAATTTTTAGGCTTCAATGAAAAGGTCAAAGACTGGCAAAAGCAGTGGTGTTATCAGCTAGAGCGCTTAGCTCTGATAAGACTCTGACTGCTACTCCTGCGGTCACGAGTCCTTTTCCCGTTCTGTCTGGCATATTTTGTGTAATCATTACCACTTATTACCCACGAATGATTCTTAGATCCATGCAGGCATCATCAGCCAAAATAAATTAAATGAAAAACAAAGTGTTAGTGACATTTTGTGAAACACAGAAGTGCATTAGACTGTTCAAATTGTGTTGAGCATTGAGATTTTATTCATTGCGTTAGTCCTACCCTGTTTAAAAAAAACTACTTGTCTTGGTGGCATTTTGTGAAACACAGAAGTGCTTTAGACTGTGCACATTGAGTTGAGCGTTGAGGTATGATTCATTACGGTATTCTGCGTTACAAAAAACTCACTATCATTGTGTCAAAAGTCACCAATTCTTTAGCTACAACTATGCGCTAAGCATGTTCCACATGATGTTAAGTCACGAGCTCTACAGTCTGTGTCTGGATTAGTGACAGCAACAGCTCTAGATATATGTTTATTCCGTTGTCTATTATTATTATTATTATTATTATTATTATTATTATTATTATTATTATTATTATTATTATTATTATTATTATTATTATTATTATTATTATTATTATTATTATCACTCGCCCGGTGGTTCGGAATCCACTTAAAACTGTAAGCACACCCTGGTCCTTGACTATTATAAAATAACAATAACCGTATGACTTTTATTGGTGGGGAGAACCTTACGGGTAGTTCCACCTCGCCGTTTGAGCCATGTTACAAGGTGGATCTACTATTTTATGTGGGTTTGAACTCCCGGATAAGTGATAATAAAGCTTATTACTGGTTATTATATATATAACAATACTCAATAAAGAACATCCCCTGTAAGAGTTTCTCCAAACAACCATGCGCTACTAAAAAATTCAATTGAGTTTGAAACCAAAATGAATACGGTACATTACCGTACCGTGAATGAAGAAAAATGACATGATTATCTTCTAATATATTAAACAATTTTTTTGGATTTGATGTCCGATTTCAGAACGCATTGCACATTCATAGAAAACATGATTACCGGTACATGGGAAGTTCATGCATGGATGATAATCCAACGTTTTCAATTTTTTAAAGAATAAAAATACAATCTAATATTAAAACTGACACTGTATTTCACTTTTAAATAATGTTTTACTCACATATATTGGAGATGCTTGAGGAATGCATTTCACTTCTGAAAAGAAGCTTCGTCAGCCTGCCACCAGGGGTCATGCTTTATTGAGGTTAGGATGAGGTTAGGATTAGGATGAGGTTAGGTAGTTATAACTACATAATGGCTGCTCATCCTAACCTCAACAAAGCATGACCCCTGGTGGCAGGCTGACGAAGCTTCTTTTCAGAAGTGAAGTGCATTCCTCAAGCATCTCCAATATATGTGAGTAAAACATGATTTAAAAGTGAAATACAGTGTCAGTTTTAATATTAGATTGTTCATCAAGTATTTCGTCATGGAAAACATCACAGAATAAAAATACCTTAAAATATTAGATTACAACAACAGTTCATGCAGCCTTGTCTCTAAAAGTATATCAAAGTATAAAAAATTATAAAACGTATAAAAATATTTTGGTGTCAAGACTAATGTACATTGTTTGTTCCAAATTGAGTGTACATAAAATGTAATATAAAATTTCTTGAGCCATAGTTTTTGTGTTGTGCTATGGTAAAAATAGATGCATTTTGTTCAAGACTTAATCGTTATGTAGTATTGTAAACCTTATGAGCTATTTCCTTTAAAGAAATTTGAAAATTAAATTTGTAAATTATTTTTCTAAGTAATTTGATATTGTAACTATTTCCTATTAATGCTGCTTAGATGAGTAAATGTTATGCATTTTGTAGATTGATAAAAAATGTACAGTATAATAATAAAATGAATTAGGCTACTGGTAGAGTAAAGAGATTATGTTTTGATTAGGTTACTAGAGTTTTGACTAGGTTCTTGAAATTTACAGCGATAGATTCGTATATTGTATAGGCCTACCTAGTTATGAATTTTTATTGGAAAATCCTAGGTTGAAATATTGCTTCTGTTGATTTTAGTTACATGTGGTGTAAGCATTTCTACTCACAATTGAGACATTCTATCATCACATCAATAGATTTACAAAAAAATAATTTGAAGTATACTTGATGAACAATCTAATATCAAAACTGACACTGTATTTCTATTTAAATAATGATTTTCACTCACTTATACTGGAGATACTGGGGGGATGCATTTCACTTCTAAAGAGAAGCATCAGAGATGCTGATGATGCTTCTCTTTAGAAGTGAAATGCATCCCTTCAGTATCACCAGTGTATGTGAGTGAAAATCACAATTTAAATAGAAATACAGTGTCAGTTTTGATATTAGATTGTTCATCAAGTATTTCGTTGTGGAAAACATCACATATATAGAAATCGTTACATGATGATGATGATGATTATGATGATGATGATGATGATGATGATGATAATTATGATGATGATGATGATGATGATGATGAAATACTTTAATTATTATTGACCATTCATTTTCAAGCTTCAGGAACGATTTTGAATAAAGTTCAACTTGAAAATAATGAATTTCTAAGAGGGTTGAATTTCCAGCGTCATCAACCCCCATGAAATAAGATATGTGAATGAGTTTTGATTATCCAAAAGTAGGTACTTTACTTGAATTTGCCAATAATTCTCTTATGAAATGCTGTAGGCAAACAATATAAGATTTAAAATAATTCCAATGTTCATCAACTTGTAATATTCGTCTACAATATACATTAATCTTCAACATGTATTTAATCATTAACAAATTTAAATTTCTCCTTCATATCAGCTAAGTGAATAACAGCTAGAAATGGTGGAAGTTTGTAATGTTTTTCTTTTTAAATGAAATAATTGCTTGAGCCCCTTGAGAATCAATGCAATACATAAGCTTTGTGAATTAACATCGGCTGTATTCATTAAGATTTTGATTTGACTTATAATCCATGCATAATCTATGATAATGGAATAATGCTTTCAAACTGACTAAAAGAGACTCTTGCTGTTTAACGTTGAAATTCAATCAACTTTTTCTGATAATTTAGTCTAAATTTCAGTGGTTAATTTTAAAATTCAGAAATGTCTCAGAGAGTATTAAATAGAATCAATAAAAGAGTTTGAATTAAACTTTATAATTGTGTTTTCCAGAAGATTCAAGTTATATTTTTATCAAAACCTAAACATAACCCATGCTTACAAATATTTGGACTCTAGTAAAAATTCAGTAATAGACAGTTTTGGGCTGAAAGCCTGTTGTGTTTCCACAAAAAGTTGTATTTTGATTGTATCAAATGAATAAATAAATAAATTTAACTGACTTTAAAATATAATTCTGAACCTTCTAAATATTATTGAGTAACTTTTTCATGAACTTTATCTTCCCATCTGCCAATTACGATAATCTTCAGTGAAAATCATTGTGATAATAAGAATAAGAATTTATTTTTCCTTTGTGGCACAACAATGCTATCAGAGACGTCAGAACTCCATTAGAACTCTGTTAGAAATTTCCTGTATACAATATAGGAATTTCCTTTTTTGGGATATTTTTTTTAGAAGCTTAGCCTATAATATTGCTAAATGTTGTTGTTTGCTATTGTAATTATACTTAGTTGTTGTGTTTCCACCTTAGGCATCCCTAGGATAAGGTACTATTACTGTGGTAAGTGTAAAAGATAATATCTAGTAAGAACTGAGAATGTTTTTTATCTGTATATTCTTGCATCAACAATATTTTACCTATTTAATATTTTATTCCATCAGTCATTCCATACCTCTATTCACTGAATGCTTCACTTTAATTTTGTATGCTATTTTAGCAGTATACACATTATACTGAACATTGCAACTATATATCTTATGATTTGAGAATGCTATAGCCGTTTCTATCACGCTGAATTTTATTGCATCTAATTGTTCAAGTATTTTTAATATTTTCTTACTCAAATATTTCTCATTTAATTAGCCTTTCATAGTTTCAAATGTTTTAGTTCAATCTACTGTAATAATTTATCAATGTAATTAAATTTTGTATAGACATTCCTGCACGATATGTGATATAATTCCTCAACGTTTGTAGTATAGATTTTGAATCATGCCTATAACTGGGTAGACGTATTAGTTTGTAAATCACAGAGTATGCATTTTCCAGTAAGTTGAATAGCTTTGGAATATTTTCCCTAAAATTAACAAATAGGCTTTTGTATTCATTAGAAATTATTTATTTTCAAAATTACTGGAGATTTTCAAAGGATTTCAGATGCATAGCGAAATTTAAAATAATGTGATTCAAGCTATGATCGGACTGTTAAACGTTTTAAAAAATGATTGCCAATAGAAAAATATAAAACTTCATTGTTTATATTTTATCATTTTCTAATACAATATGAGATGCTCTAGTATAACGGGAATTTATAAGGACCTGGAGTGAACTATTGTGATAAACAGTACCAGCCAGGCCCAGGAGGAGAAGGAGGTGATTTTTAGCCAGTAGATTGTTGAGTTTATCATTGCAAGAGCCAGGCACTCCCGTCAATGCAGTTTTACAATCTAATATTAAAACTGACACTGTATTTCACTTTTATCTGTTTTCTCACATATATTGGATATGCTTGAGGGATGCATTTAACTTCTGAAAAGAAGCTTCGTCAGCCTGCATTTTTGTACTTGAAAAAATTTAAAAAATACTATATGAGAATGACGATAGCTTTTCTAGTAGGTACAGCTTAGGTCATGGAAATGATCTCGTACGGTATATTTTCCATAAAAGGAATTCAATAAAAAAGTAAATAAAAAGTGAGTGTGCGTCTAAACATGTAAAGTAAGCCAGATATTGATGTACATAATATAGGTACTAATTAAGCATGAATTCCCAAACTTAATCCATTATTAAGCGCATGGAATGTTTTTAAAAATTACTCTATGAATTTTCTTCAAGAATATAATAAATTTCCAATATTATCATGAAGTATCACACAGCTAAAAGTAGGTATTCATATAACTTGGCAGCGTGTAGCAGATGGGACATGCTACATCTGAACCCAGCATACTGCTGCCAAGTTATATGAAAACTACAGTACTTCCTTTGAAAAAATATTAATGACCCTGAGATTAAGAGTGAAGTAATTAGTAACATTACGCCTTTTGGAATGCACTTGTTACGCTAAACTAGAGTAATTTTCTATGACCAAATTCTAAATTGGACCCACCGTCAAGCTTAAATTGAAAAGATACAGACGATTGAAGTAGCCTTTCATTAACAGATTGCTTGCAGCAGTTATTAATTAACTACCAAATGCAATAAAATTACTAGATAATCAAGAAAAACACAAAATATAAGTAATTGTACAATTTAAATTCTACCTAATAGTTACAATAGTAAGCAATTGGATAGTACAGTACTTATTTTATTCAATAAGGAAATATTTATAATAATACCTTAAAAATGTAATAAAAACTTGGAAACACTTTTATGTGGAAATTGTGACTCGCGTTATGGCGTGACGGCCGTTTCACTCTGATGTTAAGAGCATCATCAGACGACCCACAGTACATTGCAGTACAGAATGACTAACTATCAGATAAAGTTATCTAACTTTTGATAACTATTAGATTAGTTAAAGCTATTAACAGCGGTCTGGACTATTCATACCCTTAACATTCAAATATAATCATTTTTAAGGCGAAATTATGATGTTGAAGATCCATCTTGTTTCCACTAATATGTAATACGAATTTAAAAAACACTTTTATGTTGAAATTGTGACTTACGTTATGGCATGAAGGCCGTTTCACTCTGATGTTAAGAGCATCATCAGACGACCTACAGTACATTGCAGTACAGGAGTGTAATGTGGATCCTCTGACGATGCTCAGAGTGAAACGGCCGTCACGCCATAACTTGAGTCACAATTTCAACATGAAAGTGTATTTTAAGTGTTTATTATATATTAGTGGAAACAAGATGGATCTTCAACATTATAATTTCGCCTTAAAAATGATTATATTTGAATGTTAAGGGTATGAATAGTCCAGACCGCTGTTAATAGCTTTTACTAATCTAATAGTTTATAATAGTTATCATATAGTTATCAAAAGTTAGATAACTTTATCTGATAGTCAGTCATCCCAAATCAGGCGCGAATCCAGAGGGGTTTTGAAGGGGATGTATCCTCCCCCAGATTCTCAACCGACTCTGAAATAAGGTCTATTGTGTCTTTTAAAGGGGCGAAACCCTTTTTTAGGTGATACTAACCCACCGAAAAAAAATTCTGGACTGACCCCTGGCCTGAATCCATATTACATCAATACAAATAGCCTACTCACACTTGAGCTGTCTCTCTGATATAGGCCTATTGCTTCTTGCAGCTGAAAATTCAAATTTATATTATTTGTTTCAGTTTTCATAATGTGTAGGTTAAAAAACCTTGTTTAGCACATTTTAATAAAGAATTTCTACATTTTAAATAATATTGATCCTATTCATATCTTTTGAATATGCTATTTATTGCTATTTTTTCAATGTTGCTTTAATTTTTCATATTTTTATTTTATCTCTATTGCTATTTCCTTCTTTTTTGACCATCCTTTCTCAATCTCACATACTCTGGGATAACCTGAATATCTGTAGAATATGCTTTTTATGTCTTATTTTTATTGCTGTATTGCCGTTTTTTATATTTTAATTTATTTCTATTGCTATTTATGTTATTTATTGACCATCCTTTCTTATTTTTTAAATTAATCTCACATATTCTGGGATAACCAGAATTTTAACTTCAAACTTGTTAAAGTCTATAAAGATATTGATCTTATTTATATATTTAGAATATGCTTTTTGCTAATTTTTATTGCTATATTGCTTCATTTTTTTTAATTTTATTCTATTTTCATCACTATTCATACTCCTTTTTGCTTTTTTACCATCTTTTCTCAATCTCACATACTTTGGGATAACCAAAATTTATATCTGTAGAACCAATATGCTATTTATTGCTTATTTGTATTGCTATATTGGCTTTATTATATTTTTATTTAATTTATTTTGCTATTTATGCTATTTATATTTGTGACCATCCTTTCTTAATCTCACATATTCTGGGAAAACCAGAATTTCAGCTTCAATCCTATTAAAGTCTATCAACTCTATTATTTTATTTTGGCCATAAATCCTTCTAATTTTCCACCCCGCCTCTAATTGAATTCTATCTAATGGCTACACTTCCATATCTACCCCACAAAGATAATCGACTGAGAGACTCGATAGTCGAAGAACGTTAGGTTCAGCTTTGGGTTTGTTATAGGTATCAATTACTATGTCGATTGTTTCCGTTGGATAGATACGGAAGTGCAAGCCAATCTATTTATTTTACTATTCCTTCCAATTATCAATTATTTTTTGTTACAGCTAACGATCCTAACGCTTGGCGACTAGGGCGTATAGAGGAGACTGATCACGAAACGCCGGTCTGACTCCAGGATGATGCAGAAAACAATTACTGGAAATAGTTTAGAAATTCATGTTCGAAGTTCAAGTTCACACTCTCAGAACTTCAAGGAAAATATTCCCATCATACATCAGCACCGTGTTCCACAATCATTATTATCAAATGACTGTTAAAAAATAGGTAATAGCCTAAAATTTGGAATTGAACAATAGAGAATTGTAATCAATAATAATGAGTTTCAGTAAGCTTAGACTATAACAATCATGATAGTAATTAGATGTGTATAATAATTCGAAGCAGCTTTTTTCAACTACAAGACAAATAATAGTATTTCAATAATAATGGAAATTTTACTTAAACGGAAGTTAATTCCAATCTTATATATTGCAACAAGTGAGGTAAAAAATCAATTTTATTTTTAATTTACCTTGGACTCCAATTTAATGTAGCCTATATTCAAAACAAGTGAGAAAAACTCAGCCTATTATATTTTAGTTTGAGTTTTTGACAGAAGTTAACTCCTAAAATTGGTAAGTTGACCCAAATTTTTAAAGAAATGATATAGGGGTTTTCTAGAATTTGGTTAAATTGAAGACAAATTGTCTTGGATGTGAACTAAACCATGGTACTTAATGAAAAGTCAGTGATCTTAATGAGATCAATGGTTGAGTTTACCGGTAACTGGTAAATGTTACTGGTGGCGTCTGATTGGTCTACTCAAATTCATAGACGTTGAAAAATTTGAATATACCAATCAGACGCCACCGGTAACATATTTACCACTTACGAGTAAAGCTCCCAGGAACTCAACCGTTTCAATGTAATTTGTAAAAGTAATTGACATTGATTTTTTTGAGGATGAAGCCCACATAGGTCTGAGACCTGTGCGTGGGTAATGAATTGGATTGATGAGTTGGACCTACAGTTTTAGGTGGGTTCCGAACCACCGGATATTTAAAACTTGGATTTATCTTTAATTTGTAATCGGATTCCTACCCTTCTATATTTCAAATTCCTTTTGATACTATAAATCAATGCCAATCATCAATTCTGAATAAAATTGGCAATCCAATAACTGTAGAACTCTATTGTGAAAAATTGAATAACCTGATTAAGCTCAGTAAAATACAGTTCCGTGATTGTATGAGCTGAATATTATAAATACGCTTAAATGAGTTTACAGAGAAAAATTTAACATAAATTTTGAAGCAATTACCATTGATATTCTGCAACTACAGAGTTGTGATTCATCTCATATCTCAAACAGAAATTTAGCATAGTAAAATACAGTTCCGTGATTGTATAAGTTGAGTTAAAAAATAAGCTGGAATGAGATTACAGGGAAATATTTATCATAAATTTTGAAGCAATTACCATTGAGATTTTACAACTACAGAGTTGTGATACATCTCAAATCTCAAAGTAGATTCTCCATACAATATTTAATATCTGATGAGATGAAGTTTGAAATACATAAGTTGTAAAAGTAAAACAGTCCATTTTTGATGAAGAATAAATAACAAATTTAAATACTTCTCAAACAAATAAGACAAAATTAGGATACCTTTTAATCCCAAGTTCCACACACTACTATCATTCTTTAACCTACGCATTTAGAGTTAAATACGCCCATTAATCGATTTTTTCAAATGTGTTGGGCTTGCTTCTACGGAAAATTAGTGTTCTGTGATTGATTACTCTAGTAGGTACAGTAGAAACTGTAACTTGTACAGTAACCTACGTGAGCTAGTTTGCTTCGTTTTGAACATTGTATTTGGTTCGCATTTTCTTCTATTTTTCCTGTAAAAATATTTTTTCTCTTTTTTCTTCTAAATAAGAATGAGGAAATGTGAGACAAAAAATACGAAAAAATGCGAGAGCGCTTTAGAGAAAAAAGATTTCTATCTACTGTCAAAGTCCTTGCATATTTTCTTCCATCAAATCGATTTGATTTAAGTTATAATTAAATATTAATAACACGTTGAATATTTAGCTCAATGAAGAAGGCATGAAAAAATGTATAGTTCAATAGATGGATAAAATAACTGCCCATAGTAGAGAGCGAAGAACTGTTTTTAGTCAACCTGACAAGCTAATATTTTAGTAAATTAATCTTTAATTCCATAGAAAATAAACGCATATATCTGACTTAAAAATAATTTTCCACTTGTTTGTAAAGAAATTCACATTGCCAAGATTCTAGAACTTCTATTAAAATGCGTTCAGTATTATAAAGAAAGTATTATAATTATTATGCTACCATTTATTTGCAAACTTTTGTAGTAGTGTAGATTTTATTGAATTTGTATTTTGTTTTATATATCGTTACTGCTGTGTCTTAATAAACCTAGAAACAAGTGCTGTGTCTAGTTAAATAAATCAAATAAATATATTTGATTGATAGTTTTTTTATTTTTAGATTTTCAAAAACTGTATATTATGTATGTAATATGTGTATAGAATAAGATGTGTTAAGAGAAATAACATAATATATAATGATCGATTTTTGTAAAACCCTACTAAAATAGTTTAGAAAAGTCTAAATAACAATGGACGGCTTCGACGATTTGTTCATTCTTAGTGAGAAAAAGTGTTTTCAATTCTCAAAAGGTTCTACAGTCACGAGAATTTTTAAAAAGAATAATATTCTTTGAAATTGGATTAAAATAAAATAATATTTATCTGAGACAACTGTAAGATACTTGAAAATTTCACATTACATATTTTTAATATTTAGTTGACATAATTGAGCGTATAAAAAGTACCTGATATTAAATTGATATCAAAATCTTAGAAAACAGTTCATGATCCTTTAAACGATATTTTCTTCCAACAATAAAAATATCAATTTTTGGGAACCAACTATCAATATTGTTATTTTTGAGGATATTCAATTCATTTTACAACGGAGAAAAATACAATTTTATCAAGAAATAGAATGAGTTTATGGTGTAACTCTTAGAAAAAACTGTCATATCAGCATACTTATGATACTCTGCAAGTGGAATATTGCAGGTTATCTACTATTTCCCTCACACATATCCTAATAATTCTCTTACAGTACCAATTTATGGAATATCTAACACATATTAAACATGATCCCTATAGCTAAACCAATAGAGCACATATTTTTATAAAACCCGTAGTTTTGATGGAATGTCTCAATTTTAAAATGATATTAAACTATTTAAGTATAGAATGACATTGTATTATTGAGAGTCAAAAAATTTTGAACCAAAACTCTTTCAGATACAGTATTTTACTTTATTAAAAAACTGATTCCCCACTTTATTGAATGGAGTTTCATGTCTGATTTGGACAGAAAATTACCATAAACGAATTTATCAGAAAGAAATTACCATAAACGAATTTATCAGAAAGAAATTACCATAAACGAGTTTATCAGAAAGAAATTACCATAAGGCAAAATAATAAGATTAATAAGATTACAAACAACAACATATATTACAAGGTATTCAATTCGGATGCTTTCAAATGTTATTGCTAATTTCCAAATATTATTTATCAATCAATCATTTATTTATTTACAAGTTCCAAATAAAGGTCCCACTAAACCTTTCTTATTTAAAAGAAAAAGGTGATTTATCAAAAAAAAAAGGCATAGACCCTATAACTTGAATTCAAAAGGATAACATTCTAGACCGAGTGAGAAATTAATGACAAAATGTAAGGGGTCGAAAGAAAGAGATTCTAACAAATGCATCAGTCAATATTGGAAATATATGAACTGAGTATTAAGATGATATAAATATGACTTCATTTCATAACGGTGTATAATAAAATAAAAGTAAATATCTATTGTAAAAAGTAAATTTTCCAAGACCATTGTACAAACAAACCATTATATGTAATAATGGAACACGAACTGGAACATTAATTTATAGTTCATTGATGTACTTAATGACGCTATTGTTGTCACCCTGGTTTTTTTGTGAAATTTTAAACTTTAATTTTGTGAGTGTTTTTAGTGAAATTTAAGGAGATTAACGGTTTGTTATTGTGTTATGGAATGGAAGCTGTAATTCAAGATTACAAAAGAATTATAAAATAAAAAGGTGAATTTTGTAACAACTGTTTTTCTTGAGTTTGATATCTGAGATTTTATCAACAAGACATTGCATTGTGGAATTTATTATTGCCATATCATTGCTGAAATCTAAAGAGTAGACTATACAATTAGTTACCATAAAATAATTAAATATTTGATGACAGAATGTAGAAGGACAATATTCGGGTCTTTTGCGTTATAACCCCGCATTTCTTAAACATTGTCATTGAACAGTAGATTCCTAACCTAACATAACCTAAGACCCGGTTAGGTTGGGTTAGGTTAGGTTAGGTCAGGTCAGGTTAGAAATCTACTGTTCAATTAAAATTTTTAAGAAATTCAGGGTTACAGTGCAAAAAACCCCAATATTCAATGAGTGACTGTGTAGAAAATATGGAAGTATGATAGATTGGATACTTGAATTTCTTATGTGTTACCAAAAATGACTGGCTATGCGATAATTATGTCATAAATGAATAACATATTACATCACAAAAATGTTCTTAAAATTGTATTTTCAATTTATGAGTAAAGACTTACTAATCAGTATGCTTCATTCTGTATGTACATGCTCATGTAATACTATTATTTTAATTGTAAAAAATAGTATTTTTCTCAGTATTAGCAAATTAACTTTGCGATTTTCATTGAAAAATGGTGAGAATATGAATGTCCCCTTTTTTCTAAGCGATCAGTATTAAATTGTTTTACAGAACATTACTCATTTATTATAATCCTATTAATTTATTTTGTGTTATGAACAGATTTTCTGATAGGAACATATTATTTCAAAATACAATGTACATTCCATAAAAAAAAGGATCAAATCAACCAATGGAAATGATCGTTTTTTTTTGTCAATATATTTTTAATAATAATTATGTTGATTCTTCATTAATTATTGAGTTCCAAGTCTTCTTCAACTCCGTTTTTGGCCTTTGAAATATTTCTTTTCAATAGTTAATTGTGCCTAATAGAGAATTATATCAAATTGATGACAACCAAACAATCTATCATCTTGAGTTATTTGATTTTTTTCAAGTTCTATGTAGTAGATGGCTTACATGAATAATACTGTTGTTGTTATGAAAACATAAATTATAATTTTATTTATTACCCTTATATCCTTATTCAAAATACCATTAAAATTTGGTATTAATCCTTGGGTAAAAACAAATGTTTTGTAAAGTGTGATCTGAAGTATCTATATCTAATCGAAGTACAACTTCAAAAAAATAGTATTTGAAATGCTGCGTTAAACTATGTGATTTTTAAAAATTATTGTTCAATTAAGATCTCAGTTGAAGATAAATCATGGAAAGATTCTAAACGTTGTTTTTTATGTTTCCAAGCAGATTGATGACGAAATATGGTACTTAGTTTGATTCTGTGACACAACAATTTCATAAGTTTCTGATACATCACAAACTAGACCATTTTATAGCCTGGTATTTTACCATTATCCATTTCCTTGTGAAAACTGGTTTTCTGTCGATGTTTTGTGCATTTGTTTATTCAGGAGTTCACTGCAAAACAATTCTCAAAATTGTGTTACAGTAAAATTTAAAAGTAAAAACTGTAATAAGATTTTCAGTTACCAAAAACATGCATGGTATAATAAAACCAGTTTGTAAATTGTTATACAACAGACTCCGTAGAGATTTCCCCCGTGACAACATGCTTCACCTATGTTGGTGAGCATTAACAGCTATGTGTCTAAATGACTAATTTGTGATTTGAAAAGCCAAATACAAATGCCATGGTCAATCCTTGAAAATGCTTCTCATAGAAAATGGTAGATTTTTAGACTGTAATACGTCATCAATACGCACATTCTATAACTATTCCTGTGTCGAGATTACTGTTGCTGTTTGTTAATTACTGTTCATGACATTTATTGTACAATTTTTACTGTAAGAAATTCATTGTATACATGAGATATACTGCAAAATGAGATTTATCTGTTTACTTATCAAAAACGAATGATTATAATATGACCTTAACTAACCACTTTAACCCCAAACTTGGGTTTACGCGGCTAAAACGTATTCTTGACCAATGACTTATATTTCAAACTATCATATCACAATAAATTGTGCATTTCCAGAGCAAACTAAAACATATTGCTGTGACACATATTGTTCTTAATATGACACATATTTTGGTTATCTCATATATCTTTATTAAGACACTTATTCTGATTGTGACACCATTATGATTACAACCAACCCAGTGTTATACATATATATATATATTTTTTTATTGCTCACGATACCCACGTGAGTTTGAAGACATGATCGTGGGTAATGAGGTGAATGATGAGAAACATCCATGGCTGAATGAGATTCGAACCCAAGGCTGCAAGAAACGAAGCCAGATAGAGCCTTATCTTATCTCAGACAAGCGTTCCAACCGACTGCGCTACAAGAGCCGATTATATTTTTATGGAAGAAACACCTGTTTCTTTCTTAGAGTTATCAAATGAATCCTGTAGACTCTCCTTAGAATACTAGTTTGTATAATTAATAATTAATCCTATCACTGACTGTGATAAATAATCCATCTTCACTGACAAAAAATATGTAAAGACTATAGAAGAAATTCCAAACATGTATCAGTGATTTTTCCCCGGTCTCCAAGTATATAACCATTACACTTCAAGTGTTAACTCAATAAATGAAAATCTATGATCAACTCAAAATAATCTACTCAATTTTACGTTTTAACAGAAAAATTATGAAATTTTAAACAAACATTATGAAGATAGAAAGATTACATTATTGGATTTTTGTTCCATAACGATCTGCGTTGTTAATATTACCTTTTTATTGCAAATTTAACGACTTGCAGTCAATTTTAATTGTGAATAAATAATATTTCTACTCACTCAGCCCAAACGTTTTCGAGTCATGGATACTCATCTACAAGACTTTCATTTAATTTTATTTCAAGGCCTTTAAAATGAGTATCCACGACTCGAGAAAGTTTGGCCAAAAGTGTAGAAATATTATTTATTTACAATTTAAATTGACTGAAAGTCGTTAAATTTACAATAAAAAGTTAAGAATGATTACCTATAAGACCGAGACCGTAACTCCGTGAGTGGATGAGACTCAATAATGAAATCAAGCCGTTTAAGTGTGTGCTGTTTTTTTATTTTTATTTATTTTTTTAAATTTTATTCAAAAAGGATGATTATCAAAACATTTTTCTATTCTAATTCTATTCTGAGACTCAATCATGGTACTTTTATAAAAATATTTGTCAAAATCATTAAATGTTCTCATCATATTTTATTTCAATAACTCATAAATTACCGTACTAATTTATAAATACCGTATCGGTAGTTATTCCATAAACTGCCGCACTAATAATATTTCACACTATAGCAGCTCAAACATTATCGAGCTTACAAGGTTCTACCACAAATGAGCAAAGTTTCTCTCAATGGTGGTTCCACTAATAACATTTTAAAATAGAAATTGTAGAATTTTTAATGTGACAAATAAATTGTTTTCAAGATCAGCATACAATTTAATGCTTGAGGATCTTATGATAAGTAAGGATGAATGAAAATTATTTCATCCACTGTGCTTACAAATATATGCTCATTGATAGATAAGAAACAATGTCTAAAAAATATATATCACATCTCACAAAAATCTGTTCCGAAAGTGTAATATCCAAGAAATATGATTTTATTCTGTACCAAGCAGTGTTCCCTGTTCTATGAAAATTTTATTTTTCAATTCCTAATATTAGTCGACGTGAAGCTATCTGCAACCCGGTAGTTCGGACCCCACATTAAATTGTAGGTTCTAAAATATAACAAAGATCAAGCGACTACCCGTAAGAGTCTCCCCACTAATAAAAGCCATATTATTATTATTATTATTATTATTATTACTATAATAATTAATTTCGCTTATTAGTATTATCATCATAATTTAAAAAAAATCAATTTCTTCGTTATTCAATACGGTAGCTTCTTGAGAGATAATCAACTTGACACAGTTTCATTGGATTTTCTAGGTTTGAATAGCATTAACTATGATTATACAATCACACGACTTATTATCTCATATGATTTTTTAACGGTTTAATTTTTCTAATGTATATTTTTGTGACTTCTATTAAAAAAAAATCAATATATTGTATCCAAATTTTCAGTTTCCAGGGAGTTGCACGTCTATTGTGAATAGTTTCAGGATGTAATTTATTTATAACAGAAAGAATGTAATAATTGTATGTGCTCTGAATGAACCAATGTGGGTGCTATTAAATGTTGAAAAAATACACGTTTCTATGTAAATTAACCTTAGAGATTTATAGTACTGTGCCTTGCGTTGTCAAGTTGTCAAAATGTAATCATGTTAAACGAGATAGAATAATTATGTTTGATTTGATTTTTTGGATGAAAATGAATCCCTTAGATGTCTGTCTTACATTGTTGTAAATAAATAACTATACAATGTTGTAAAAAGTGTTGGAATTATTCATGTAACCCTTACATAGTTGGATCTTACTCAGTGGGGGAATAGATATTTTTTTTGTCTCCAAATATTCCTCATCTATTGTTATCTCTTTTTATTTTATTATTTTTTTTTGGTTTAATAAAAAAAAATTATTTCGATATTCTTGCAGAAAAACGCAAAACATTTGAAAAGTATTCCATATTATTGGAAAGCTTCACAACTTGGTCAAATATTGTCTAATTTCTCAAATTTTGTTTAAATTTTTAAAATCTGCTAAATTTTTCTTGACGAAATACTTATTGAACATCACAAAAAGTTATTTTTGTTTATCTTCAGGAGCGAGGGAAAGTGATAGCCGTGAGCTAGGTATCTTTTCAATCAGATAAGCAACGCTTTCCTGGGCCCTCTCTGTAAGGGTGACCGATTGGATTGGCCAGCAAAAAAGACTGTTCTCTACTGTAAAATCACTTACTGGTGGTTTGGAAGCCACCTAAAATTTTCGGTCGAAGTTTCCAATAGCGTGGCTCAATAGCGTGGAATTACACGTAAGGCTCTCTCCCCACCAATAAAAGGCATTCTCATTTATTTTATTTAATTCGGGAGCGAAACTGCATGGCCAATTATTTGATTAAGAAAGAACAATAACCTCTCACAAAGTTTTATCAGTGAATTTTACAATTTTAAAGTTTCATCAGCATTTTAAAGTAATTTTCACTTTGATATTTCAATTAAAGCAATAATTTTTTTTTTTTTTTTTTTTGAGGATGAAGCCCACATAGGTCCGAGACCTGTGCGTGGGTAATGAGTTGGATGATTGTGATTTATGAGTTGGACCTACAGTTTTAGGTGGGTTCCGAACCACCGGGAAGTGATTTTCAGCAGAGAACAGTGTCTTTTTTGCTGGCCAATCTAATCGGTCACCGTTGCAAACAGGACCTACGAGAACGCAGCTTATCTATCTGATTGAACAGATACCTGCTACGGCTCGCGGCTATCACTGTTAATTTAAATGAAATATATCTCCAATCTGGAAGAGTCAGTTACAGACACTCGAAAACACTGCATTGCCACATTGCTCACTAAACTATACATGCCGTGGCAGAGTAAGAGTATACTACCATCATAGCATTGTATGCTTTTTGTGATTCCGTGAGAAACTCTTGTGCTAAATAAAACTATGGTTTATTCTTGTATTAACTGTTTCAATTTAATCCGTAATTATTGTGAAAGATGACTACAACATTTTGGGGGGGGATGTATCCTGATATCCCCCACCCCTGGTACACCCCTGAGTCTGTAGTATTGTTGAGTTACTGCTTTGCCCCGTGTTTCGGAGGACACGTTAAGCCGGCGGTCCCGGTTGCATATAAAAAAAGCAGTCGTTAAAAAAAACGGCGAGATGGAACTACCCGTAAGGGTCTCCCCACCACGAAAAGCCATACGAATTTACTTTACTGCTTCGCTAACAAGTCGTTTCGTTTTCTTTCTCAAGAGCTGAAAATCAAGCATGAAATTCATGCATTCAATATTTAGCGAGACAGCCATTTTGTAAAATATTACAATACAGCCATTTTGTATTACAGGTGTTTTAAAAATTTAAGTAATTTGTGTACATTGTACTAATAATAATTCATGTTTGCGAATATATTTCGTTTACTCTACTTTATTTTTACCATTCGAGTGCGCGACTAAATGATCACTCTGTAGATATAGCATAGATAGTAGTATAATTAGGTCCCGGGTTCGATCCCAGTTCTGACCGAAAGTTTTTACCTCGGGCCACTCCCGTGTTTCGGAGGACACGTTAAGCTGTCGGTCCTGGCTGCCTAAAAAAACAGTCATTAAGTCACGTCAGAGGCCCTGAACTTATTCGGGTGCGACCTGATAACTCTGACACCAGACCTGAGCCAGCCAGGTCACACGATATTATTATTATAGTAGTATAATATAGATATAGTAAAGATAGTGGTAGGCCTATATAGATACGTTTTAGACAGTAGTATATATAGATATACTACTATTTTGTATATTATCTTCTGTTGTGTGCACCTCCAAAACCTTTTGTTTTTTATTAGGAGAGGTGCCACAAGAGAGATGACACAGAATGCCCAGAACAGGTGACCATGGGGAACCTCTTTGGATGTGGGAGGTGTATGTGTGTGGGGAGTGGGTAAGGGGGTTAATAAATAGAGCGGTGGCTGGGTGGGGGGGGGGGGGGGGAGGTTGCGCCGGAAGAGTCAACCATTCAGGCGTTTATAATTAGGGCTTCCGCTGCTATCGGAACGCGTAGTACTCGCTCGCCGTACAAACTGACGCTCTGCTACATGCATTGTCATACTAAGCTTTGTTAGCTGCTTGAAAATATATAGGGTTGAAACGTAAAAGTTTCTCATGAAGTACCTGTTTAAAGGACATTAATATTATAATTATACTTGATTAACCAGGGGTGCCCACAGGGGGGGCTATGACGCAGACTGCGCCATTCAAATTCTTGGGGGGTGTTGTGGCGGGGTGTTAAAGTTGATTTAAATCGTGTTTAACGTGACGACATTCAAAAATATATTATGAAGTCACCAGATAGAATGTCAATTCATGACAATAAATTTATAATTATTATTAAACTATTTATTTATTGTAACAAATTTACATATTGTATATGAATTAGCTAAAATCAATGTTTAGGACTTGTGCAGGAAGTTATTATTCAAGCTATTTCTTTTTTACCTCTACAAAAAAATTTTACCTATTTAAAGAATCCAGGGCTTAATTTCAGCCGGAGCGGAGCTCCAGTACCTTTTAGGACGATAATAAAATCATTTAGTTTGAACCAGATCTGAACTAGCTTGTTATTTTGTATAAATTATGTAATATTATATGTGCATTACTAATCATGCTCAATTGCGTTTAAAATGCACCGGTTCAACTGTAATTTTCACACATTTTCCGGGGGAGGACCCTCCAACCCCCCGGTAAGTCGCAGCTCCGGTACATCTCAATTTAGAAATTAAGCCTTGAAAGAATCTCAAGAAATGTACATACATTTTGTATATTATTGTACTGGGTTTGAATTTTTTCAATACCTATACAAGAGTTAAATCTTCTTTTTGCTTTAGAAAATATACGGGGGGATTATTTTTTCGAAATTTTTCTGGGGGGTGCCTAGTTTATGGGGGGCTGGTGCTAAATTTTGGGGGAGTGCGTCATGAGGCTTGGGAGGGATGGGCACCCCTGGATTAACGCTCGCTGTAGGCTACGTGCTGAAGTTCTGCCATTTTTTCAAACCTCCAATGGTCTATAAACAAAAGACAAGTGAATACAAAAAACACCTGTATTAAAAAGTTATTTCATTACTAAAATGTACGTTCACTTATGTTAACTTCTCAACATAATCACCTTGAAGATTGAGGCATATGTCATACCTGTGGACAAGCTTTTTAATACCCTCTTCATAAAATGTTGCTGCCAGATGAGTCTCGACCTTGTCTTGAAGTTCCTCAGTAATGGGGACATTGAGAACATTTGAAATTCAATACGAGTAACCTGTTCAAGTAGGTGCCAAATATTCCTTAAACTTACAAAATATTACCGAGATTTCTTCATAGCCTTATAATAGTTATGTATTAAGAGCGTGAAGCGCGACTTTATCGCTCGAGCCAAAACATTTACTGCGCGACGCGTAGCGGAGCTCAGTAATTTTGAGAGAGCGATAAAGAAGCTTCACGCGCGAATTGCATACAATATTTTTCCTAAAACTGCAGTTCTGGATTCCAACACGATAAAAGCTTGTAGTTTGTAACATCACAGACCATGAGCGGATTTGGTTAGCGTACGCCATTTTTGAGGTTATGTGAATTTCACGGATTCCGTGATCCACCAATGAGAAGGCATCAAAATCAAAACAGAAGTGTAAAGAAAACAGCTGGCGAGCGTAAAGTACTTTACCGCTTACTGAGCAGTAAAAAGGTATTTTACAATTAGTTTTCAGTACGTAAAGAACTACTTTACGAGCAGTTGTAGGAAAAATATTTGGTGCCAACTTCAAAAGGTTACTTGTATTAAATTTTAAATGTTCTCAATTTAGAATGGATACTTTCTTTTAAATTTCTTAGTACGTGAGTATTAAATTTTTTAGTATCATTATTTATTGATAATATTATTTGTAATTGACAATATTATCCATTTGTATAAGCTGAGAATCAACATCTTAAACTATGTTACAATTGCATTTGACATGGCCTATTGCAATGTTTATTGTTTAATAGCAAATAATGATTCTATTATATTATATTCTAGTTTCTTTTTTGTTTTAAGCTTTTTAGTTGAATATTCAAACTTTGAAAACATGAGGAACATAATTATTATACTTTCATTATGAAATATTTAGCAAATCAATATAACATATAAATTAATGTAACTAAAAATCTACCCTTATAGAAAGTAAATAAACTAAGAATTCTACAACTCTTTATTGAACGTAGGAAAAAAATATATAAATAGAAGTGAATATTAAACATTTATTTCATTATTAAAATGTACGTTCACTTATGTTAACTTCTCAACATAATCACCTTGAAGATTGAGGCATATGTCATACCTGTGGACAAGCTTTTCTATTAGGAGAATTACAGTAGCGAAAGGCTTCATAAGAGTGAAATGGCTTTTGATTATTAATTTTCTATTCTATTATTTATATAATATGAACCTAGTACACCACAAAACTAATTCATTCAGAAGCCTGCAAGTTCCTCCTGCACTATAATACCGCTACTCCACAAGATTCAACACCAAGAAAAAAAAACTTTTCCATTAATATTGAAATAACTGGTTAATTCTTTTTAACAGCGCGGTTTCACAGTTTATTTTTTCTCCAAACTGAAAAGCAGTGGCAGACGTTCCCCCCCCCCTCTTATGACACAGGTATATTTACAAGCAAACTCCACCACCCCTCCACCAATTTCAACATCACCTCCACTCCCCTCTCATTCATCAGTTTTGTAGTAAAGCGAAAGATTGAATGAAGTTAACACAAGCCAGACTACAGACACTGTATAGTGTCGTCTGTAAAATATATACATCTGTATATAAAAATCTATATATGTCTGTATATATATCTGTAAATATATCTATAAAAACCATGTGAGCCAGACCATCCTCCAGGACCCACAGCTATTAGAAGGGTTTTGAGTAGAGAGAAGAGAGATTCAGATTCAGATAGCTTTATTCGAGTAAAAGTACAATTCATATGACTTCTGACTATTACCTTACAATGATTGACATCACCTAAATTCATGGAAGATAGATAAAAATAGATACAAGACGATGCGTTACTATTACACTGTTTTGTAAGTTAGATTACTGACATTAATAAGAATATTTGCATAATAAATGAATTGTAATATCAAGGTGATGCATTTACACAAAAGGGCGGAGTTAGGGCAAAATAGCCCTATCTTACACTCAACCTACCAGCCAACTCTACTAGAATTAGTTTATATAGAATAAAAGAATACGTTTTAGTAAGATATTTCACAGAATACAATGAAAGTGAATGAGTTAATAGTTAAAGTTGATTATTAAACTTGATATGATTCAGAGAAAAACTAAGTAATTGGATGGAGAATAGAGAAGAAAAATTAAATTCAAAACTAAAACTAAACAATCAACTGAAACAAGAATAATAAAGAAGTAATAATGTATAGATTTAACTAAAGCTTATTTACAATCAATTAGAACTTGATTAAGAATTACAATTAGACAGAATTATGGGTGTACTGATTTAACTAAAGGAATTATAACTATAATTATGTTGAGGGAAAAAATAATTGTGCTTGTAAAAATAAAATAATATAAATAAAAAAAATAATGATAAAATAAAAAGCTAGATTTATAGAGAGAATGAGAGATAGAATGAGTGAGCGAGGGAGATAGATGAATGAGAAGAAAGAGAGAGTGTGTGAAGGAGAGAGAGATAAGGAGAGAGTGATAGAGAGAGAGAGTCAGTGAGAGAGAGTGAGAGAGTGTGAGGGAGTGAGTGCGTGTGAGATAAATAGTGATTGAGGAAGGAGAAGAATATTAGAGAAATTGGAGAAATATTAGAAAGAAAGATAGAAAGAAGAGACAGAGAGAGAATGTGCGAGAGAGTGATGGTGAAAGAGAGTGTGGGGGGGGGGGGGTGAGCGAGACGGCTATAGCCTGGGCTTTGAGTAGTGCTGTATGAAACTTTACAAAACCAAACTGGGAACGTAAACAGGCCATTAAATGAGACTTCGGCGCGTCAGGTGCAGTGCTGGTGTCAACAGCTACTGTTAAATAAGTCAATTCTGTCAATTTTGTCAGCCAGAGACCAGACACAGAGGTGATCTTCTAAAATAAACAAGTTTGCGTGCTAGTGCTTTTTATTGTATAATTTACAGAAATCGGTTGAATTGTTCAGTATTTAAAAAGAGGAG
>OX418223.1:51344061-51422562 GCA_948455865.1 Conomelus anceps | reverse complement strand
AAATGTGATCAAAAAGTTTGTGAGATTTAAAATTTAGTTGTTCATTGTGTGTGGTGTGTTTGTATATTTCAAATTGTTCCAAGGTGTTGAGTTCGTGTCCTTTAGATTTTATATGTAGAATGTGTAGGTTGGTACTGATGTCAGTAAAAGTGTGTCCAGTTTGAATGATATGGTCGGCAATATTCAATTCAGCTTTTGATGTCAGGGCTTGATAATGTTCCTTGTAACGTTGTTTGAATGAACAACTAAATTTTAAATCTTACAAACTTTTTGATCACATTTTACAAAAACCACAACACTTCTAACCAAAAACTGACATGATGATCTAGGAACCCACGCCTCTGAAGATGGATCTCATAGATTCGAAAGCGCTCGGCCAGATTAAGTGAGTTATTATACTTATTCTTAACAAATATTTGACTGCAAGTCGTTTAATTTCACATGAAAAGTTAATATTAACAACGCAGTTCGTCACGGAACAAGAAATCCAGGAATATAATCTTACTAACTTATTCACTAAAATAGTCATACTATTAGTCATAGTATTATTTACTCAAAAATACTCATTTTTCATAGTCATCAAAACATCGCATGGACCTACTCCATAGGCAACCAGCCACATTCTTAATCAGAATGATACTTAATCTCAAGAAACGGCTAAGTGTAGTTTCCGCTTTTACATATTGGGGAAGTTTATTGAAAATTTTTGGCCCAATATAGAGAAAAGATCTCTGACCTAAAGATGTATTCATTCTTGGTGTTACCAAATTGATATTTCTTATTCTAGTATTATGTGAGTGATCTATAAACCTATTATTTCCTGGATTTTTTTCATATTGAATAACACTGCATGAATAAATAGTTCACAAGTTAGTTTGAAGAGAATGACAATTGAACAAACTGACAACTATACATAAACAGAATTTATTAATTTCGAATTCCTTTAAGTGCTATTAGTTTATACTGAAGACTTCCGCAATGGCGGATATTGACAACAGTATTGAATAGCTGATGGAAATCGATGAATGCTACTGTACAAAAATATCCATGGTCTAGTGGTTAAGGCGCCCGACTGGCAATTGGGAGGTCCTTGGTTCGATTCCCGGTGGTGACTGATATTTTTGTACAGTAGCATTCATCGATTTCCATCAGCTATTCAATACTGTTGTCAATATCCGCCATTGCGGAAGTCTTCAGTATAAACTAATAGCACTTAAAGGAATTCGAAATTAATAAATTCTGTTTAATAAATAGTTGTCTCACACTTAATACATTACTTTCAATAAATAGACGAGACGGGAACAAAGAATTTCTGAAACCTATTATTTTTAGAACTCGTTTTTGAACTTTGAAGATTGGATCAATGTGAGCAAAACTTGCTGCTCCCCAAACAATTATAACATACCTTAAAACTGATTCAAACAAAGCATAGTAAACTGTTTTCACAACTTCTGTTGAAACATTTATTGTTCTTGAAAAACAAAAAGAATTTTGCAGACGATCCTCATCGATTAATTTCGAAAATTGCCAAAACTCCACAACCACCCGCATGATTTACGAAGGGTGAGTTCAAGTAGTCAATTAAAACATTAGTCTGCTTCATAGGAGGGAAGGCAATCGCCATAGCATAGCATGGTCCCCCCACCACAAGCTAGTTAAGAGCTGTTAAGCGGGATGCCTATCGTGAAGGGGCCACGCGGCAATAGCATGTGTGACCATCAGACTATCAGTCTCTTTTGAAACTTCCTACAAGAAGCATGGGAGTGCGTTAAAAACGTTCGCGCTGAAATCTACGCGTTGTTTTTGTTTTATTTCCAAATTTAAATTTTAAATTCATCGTAAGTGCCGCTATGACAGTGAAAACTAATAATCGGACATCGTATATTATTATTTAAATAGTGTGTAAAAAGTATCTAGTATTAGTAAAAATGTGCCAAAATTTGAGGACGCTGTAAACAAGTTTTTAAATTTAAAATAGCTTTAAAAATTTTGAAATGAAATTAGTAATAATTTATTAACAATGTTAATAAATGAGCTAGCTTTAACGGACAGACGGGTAACCAGTGTTACAACGGGACGGGATGTTTGTTTGAAATTTTTCAAAATTTAATTTTTTATGACATTTTTCGAAAATGGGAATTGTGATTGTGAAACTTACGATTGGATTGTTGTATGTGTCAATGTTTTCTTCTGTCTGTGCCAGTCTACTACCTGAAGATAATCTATTAGATTATCAGCCGGAAAGGATGTGTGCTATCAGGTGTCCTTTACAGGTAAGCCAACTTTTTAATCATTTTTATTTTAGTTTTCTATCATGAATCGCATTATTTGATAGAAAACTTTCACATTTTGGTCAAGCTTAATATAATTTATTTTGTTTATCCTAATTTTAATAAAGTACAAAGTAAGTTGATGCATCAGTTCTCATTTTTATTACGAGTGACCTTTGTAAAGCTATTGATTATGTGCTTTATCCGAATAAATTCATGATAAAAATAATTCAATTCGCATGCGTATAATACAGTAAGTTGTCTGATCCTATTACTTTCTGCGATTCATTCTCTTTTTTTTTAAATTGAATATTTCTGAATGCTGTTATTAGAATAGATTTAAATTGGTGGGACAGTTGAAATTTTATATTTTTTAAATGTTGAAGGGTGAACCCATCTCAACATGCCCATTTCAAACCAAAGATCCGCCTTATTATATTTTTTAATAATAACTATTGAATACAATGTTTACACCAATGGTCCCCCCCAAAAAATGATCAAGACGGTCAAGGGGTACACAAGATGTCACTGAAATTATTCAAATCAATTTATTCCACTTGAATAAGTAACGTTTAGCTGCTTATTTATTACGGCTGTCTATCAGTTCTTATAGTCAGCAATCAATTCAAGATTTCAAATTGAATCTACTCAATCAGTATGAGTTGATAATTTCGAGAGCTCTGGAAAGTATAGTGACTAATTCGGTCTGATGAATTTATTCTAATGAATTCATTTAATAAATTATTATAAGGTCCTTGACAGTTTCCGTATAGTCCAATCAAATTAGACAAAAATATGGTCATCGAGAGGAACAATTGATAGAGAAATGGTTCCTTCACCAATCGCTTTCCCTAACCTAGGGTAATAACATACAAAAATACTCCATGGGTGGGGGATGAGCTCGATGAGGGATAGATAGATAATTGACTTTTATTTGCGCACTTTACAAGTAACAAAAGTTCTGTGGGCGAAGTTGAGGTATAAGAACCCCCTCCTCCACTTGGCCAATCAGTGAGGGGAATGGAAAGGTACAATATTTTAGTTTTTCGCTTAAAAATCATTAACGATAACTCAAATCGATTTTTTTGTTCTTATCAAAGTTGAAGCTGGCAAAAGTTTCTACAACAATAATTCCATGCATTTTTTGTAGAACCAACAGCAAGCGCGTTACGGGCTTCCCAAAATTATGGGGTTGCAAAGTATATTACATTATGGAATTGAAACAATTATATTTCAGAGCTATTCCACCTTGAATGTTAGTTATTATAGTTGAATTCAAAGTTTACGAAGTTAAACAATACCGGGATTTGAAGGTAAAATCTCAATGATGGTTGAATAGCTCTGTATAGTAATAGCTATCCACGACAAATTAGCGATCAATTTTTTTTTTGAGGATTAAGCCCACATAGGTCTGAAACCTGTCCGTAAGTAATGAATTGGATGATGGTGATTGATGAGTTGGGCCTACAGTTTTTGGTGGGTTCCGAACCACCGGGAAGTGATTTCACAACAGAAAACGAGTATTTTTTGCTGGCCAATCCAATCGGTCACCCTTATGAAGATGGCACAGGAGTTTCGTAGCTTATCTCTGATTGAACCTGCACACGGCTATCACTTTCCTAATTTGGAATGTATGTAAAACTATTTTGGGGGGGGGGGGTGGTAAACACGAGCTTTTTTTCAGAATAGTCTTCAAATGCTATTATAGAATAGAATAGAAAGGCCTCAATTGTCCAAAATTTTATGATTTTTTCCCAAAGAAATCAACTTATTCCAATCGATCCACAAACTATTGCATCCCTTTTTTATACTTTAGTACCTAATTTATAAAATTATAAGTATATAATATTCATAAACACATAAATATATGATTATATATAAGAAAATAATCTAAGGGAATTGGGAAATGTATCACAAGAGATGAACTCCTGTCAAATATAAACGCTCAATCATCTTGACATGCATTTAAACTAACCATGCATAGCAATCTATAGGATTATATAAAAGTTGTTGCATAAATTTCTGTTAAGATGACTTGTTGTTATTAAACATGAAGTATGTTTTGACATTGAAAAAACGGGCTTTCATGTACAGCTACTTTGCATCGTCAGTTTGATTCTTAGAGCGAATGAGAAATGTAAACAACCGAAATTGCATTATCAGTTTGCTAGACAGTTTGATGGGATAATCACTAACTGAAACAAACTTGGCGAAGAAGGACTGGATAATAATCTATCTAAAATTAGCAAAGAATGTAAGCGATTTGATCTTGATGGCTTGATGAGCTACTGGAAGGTATAATCTTTCCGGGTGGGGGGGGGGGGGAGGGGGGTTGTAAGAGAGGAGTTTACTTGGGCCTTCTAACATTCAAAACAGTCCCCCCTACCATTATAAGAAATCTTTGCTTCTAAAGATTTGTTTTTAAAGAAAGAAAGTAAGAAATCTCTGCTTCTTATTGAAACACCAATAAAATCCAGTTGACAGCCGTACATATCTCGAGCAAACTATACTCAGCACTTAGTTTAATTATTACTTTCTTGTACATTTTTGAACATCTAAACCGTGTGAGCGGTGTGAACTTCAATCGATTCAAAAATGTATCCAATCGTTATGAGTGTTTTTATAGATATATTGTTCATAGATTATGTAAAATAAATAATGTAAGCATTGAAGAATCCTTCCTTTATAAATTTCTTTTTCTAATTTACTGCTTATGTTTTTTCGGAGGATGAAGCCCACATAGGTCTGAGACCTGTGCGAGGGTAATGAATTGGATTGATGAGTTGGACCTACAGTTTTAGATGGGTTCCGAACCACCGAAAGTGATTTTACAGCAGAGAACATTGTCTTTTTTGCTGACCAATCCAATCGGTCACCCTTATAAAGCGCCTAGGAGTTTCGTAGCTTATCTCTGATTGAACCAATACCTGCTACGGCATTCGGCTATCACTTCCCATATAACAAACAAACAGCTCACAAGTCTAGGTGAAATTTATTCCGCAAATTCCGTTAATGTGAACATTCAGTCAGCTGAATAAATTTTTTACATTTTCTACTTAAATTTGCCATTATCCAGTACCTAAAATACCATCATTTACTTCAACTTTAACCTAAAACCTACAAGACCCAGCATCAAGTATAAAAAGGTTCTAACCACTTTCTTCACTAATATTTAGTTGATAAAGCTTTTAGTGTAGAAGAGTTCCTCCATTCACATCAAAATTAAGCCTCACCTCAACTATAATAATAATAATATCGTGTGACCTGGCTGGCTCAGGTCTGGTGTCAGAGTTATCAGGTCGCACCTGAATAAGTTCAGGGCTTCTGACGTGAATTAACGACTGTTTTATAGGCAGCCGGGACCGACAGCTCAACATGTCCTCCGAAACACGGGAGTGGCCCGAGGTTAAAACTTTCGGTCAGAACTGGGATCGAACCCGGGACCTTTGGGCTAGCAAACCAGCACTAAACCCACTCGGCTATGGCCACTCACCTCAACTAATTGATATAGTACGGTAATTATGGAATCGAGAGTATAATTGTTGATATGATTTGTCTTTTACTCCTTAACTGGAGTCTCCAAGACGTAATCTACAAAAAAAAAATACAGCTTTCTTCTTCAGTTCGGTTATATATTTTTCTTCCTTCCTTTCTATCTCTCTTCTCATTCCTTTCACCTCTTCATTCGTTTTCTTTTTCTATTTGAATATTATATTCTGATCCATTGTCCTTGTACAGTCTTATTTGATACTGGATTATTTAGCCAAAATTTTGTAAAGAAAGCAATTAATTACGGGATTAAAAGGTTTTTTGTATATTGTATATTTACATTCCATTGTAATTTAGTATTTTGATGAATAAATAAATTCAAGCTTCTCTGTACTTTAGTTTTAGTTTGAGATTGATAATGGTATAACAACCGAAACTAGTTTCTCAATATTTTTTTTAATAAATGTGGTTGTGACTATTTCGTCTAATTATTCATTATGGATACCTTCCGCAATATCACCTTTGCCACTACAAAGGAAGAATAAATTAATGAGTAGTACTGAGTCTCACCCAGAGCCTTTTTCTGTTTTATTCACCAATTTGTCATCCAGTAAAAGTGAGCTCACAAATAAAAATCTATTCTTGTGAGGACGCAAATGTTAAAGTCAGAAATGTATGTTATTCTGAGTTTTATCATATAACTTGAATTGAATTGAATTTTATTTCCACACAACATATTACAATCATAATGAGAATACAATTAAAATATAAAGAAATATATTTCCCCACATGGACTACAGATCCGTAATTTATTTATTCTTTAATTCTGTCAATTCCTTCCATAATGTCATTCTTTTATACTTTTCATTAGATTTTCCTGTTTGAATTATATAATTGTCAATTCTTATATCATGATGACTTATTCTAAACCACACCCACAACCTTTTATTACTTTATTCACCTGTTATACTATTCACTTTTACAAATCAGAAAATAGAAAATGAATTGCTGTAGAGTGTAGACTGTAGAGTATCAAACCAAACCAAATACTAGACATATTCTTTTTTTTAGATTACGTCTTGGAGACTCCAGCTAAGGAATATAAGACAAGTCAGATCAACAATTATACTCTTATACACTATTTACCATAATTACTATATCAATTAGTTGGGGTGAGGCTTAATTTTGATGTGAAAGTAACTCTTGTACTCTATAAAAAGCTTTATCAACTAAATATTTTTTCAATTGGTTTTTAAATATTTCTATATTTTTAAGACTCTTTAAAAACTGCGGTAGCTTGTTGTAGAGTTTCCTACCAATATAACTAGGTTTTTGTTTAAATAAGCTACTATTGTGATAATCTCCTCGACTTCTTGTTTTATAATCGTGTACGTCAAGATTTTGGTTAATATCATTCGCTAGGTTGGAACCTTTACATTTTTTCTCTAATTTACTCTGTCTTGAAAGTAATAGTTTTTTAATTGAAAGTTTGACAAAAACTGACTAGCAATTTTAGTTGGGTCAATAAAATGGTTGTTGACCAGGGTCATGAAATTCCATCCCATGCATACGGGGAGTAATTGAGATATATGCTGGCTAGAGTCGTTTCAATTAATTGCAAGGTCCTAATGCCAGTGGATAAGCCAGCATATCCCACAAGTAGCCGGCATGCTGTAATTAAAAATGCAATGGAGACTAGCGATTAACAATGGCTCAAATGACTGTAAGTTCGCTATGGGTTCAAAGATTCTTCAAAACAGTATTTACAGTGAGTAGTAAAAGTAGCAGTAGTGTAGGAAGTTTCTAGATAACTATTAGCGATATAACGTCATACCCAGGACCATTACTCAGTACCTCTTAATCAAATTAAATTATAATCTTAAATTCAATCCAAACTATTTCAGACAACCGAAAGTCCCCTTGTATAAAATAATACTTTGTTCGACCCAGGCTGTATCCCAGTAAACTGCTCTTTCAAGAATTTCAAGTCCCTACACTTAGGCAATCATATGTCAAAAGATTTATAATATTTATCAATAATAATAGACATTCATTTGAAATAAAAAAATCCATATAAATTACGCCCCTCAAATCCCGTATACTTCAATGATTTTACAAATTTGGTTCGGAACCCACCTAAAACGGTAGGTCCAACTCATCAATCATCATCATCCAATTACCCACGTACATGTCTCAGACCTATGTGGGCTCCATCCTCCGAAAAAGAAAGAAAATTAAAGTAGTATGCAAGCGTCAATTCAAATATCAGTGCGCTTTATTCATAAATAAGGTTCCATTTCAATTATTTTATTGATAGTAAAATCACTAAATTTGTTATTCGTGTCATAGATGAATGGGGAAAAAATATATTTCACAATACCCTCTTCTATTTTGTATGTATATGAAATATAAATCATGAATATAAAACATATACCTGTACATATCAATTATCAACAATGTATATTTCAAATTCTTCACTTTTATTTAGTTATCACTTTTATTCAATTATCAAAGATGTATATTTCAAATAATACTTTTATTTTGTTTGAAACGTAAATCATTCTAGCATTAATATGAATGCATCATATTTTTTAATTTGTTCAATGTTTAGGCTAATTTGTTTAACTTTCTTTGTAGTGGCGAAGGTGATATTGTGGAAGGTATCCATAATGAATAATAAGACGAAATTGTCACAACCACATTAATTAAAACTTTGAGAAACTAGTTTCAGTTGTTACAATTTCGTCTTATTATTTATTCACTAGTTCGTTTAGTTTTATGAACTCACTGCTAGCGCTCAAGCTTGCTTTGCTAGTAGTGACAATTTAGTACTTTATTCCTAGTTAGTTTGAATTTAATTTAGTATTTTTCAATGATGACTTCTGTTTCTTTATGTTTTTTTCTAATTGTATTGGCAAATAAATAAATAAAAAAAAAAACCTGTGATGTTTTCCATGACGAAATACTTAATGAACAATCTAATATTAAAACTGACACTGTATTTCACTTTTAAATAATGTTTTACTCACATATATTGGAGATGCTTGAGGAATGCATTTCACTTCTGAAAAGAAGCTTCGTCAGCCTGCCGCCAGGGGTCATGCTCTGTTTGGGTTAGGATGAGCGGCCATTATGTATTTGAAAATTGCGTTTGATTTGAATTGTGTTTGGTCGTTGAGTAAGTTTGTTCTATCTTGTTTATGGTGTTTGAATATTTCATATTGTTCCAGTGTATTTAGTTTGTGGCTTTTTTGGAATGTGTGTAGAATTTCCAAGTCAGTTTGGATGTTATTGTGTGAGTGCCCAGTGTTGATTAAGTGATCTGCAAATGTTGAGTCAGAGTTGGAATGTAGTGCTTTGATGTGCTCTTTATATCTTATGTTGAATGATCTGCCTGTTTGTCCTATGTAGTACTTGGGGCATGTGTTGCATTTAAGCTTATATATGCCTGGTTTGTTGAATTTGTGAATTGTGCTGTTTGTTAGGTGGGCTGGTTTTTGTTGGATCTGGTGTTTCAGGTTGTTTGTTGTTCTGAATGCTGTGTTAAATCCGGATTTTTGGAAGATGTAAGCTATTTTGTGTGATTTTTTGTTGAGATATGTGAGTGTGACAAATCTGTTTTGGTTTGCCTGCAACCGTTAAATCCGGATTTAACACAGCATTCAGAACAACAAACAACCTGAAACACCAGATCCAACAAAAACCAGCCCACCTAACAAACAGCACAATTCACAAATTCAACAAACCAGGCATATATAAGCTTAAATGCAACACATGCCCCAAGTACTACATAGGACAAACAGGCAGATCATTCAACATAAGATATAAAGAGCACATCAAAGCACTACATTCCAACTCTGACTCAACATTTGCAGATCACTTAATCAAACTGACTTGGAAATTCTACACACATTCCAAAAAAGCCACAAACTAAATACACTGGAACAATATGAAATATTCAAACACCATAAACAAGATAGAACAAACTTACTCAACGACCAAACACAATTCAAATCAAACGCAATTTTCAAATACATAATGGCCGCTCATCCTAACCCAAACAGAGCATGACCCCTGGCGGCAGGCTGACGAAGCTTCTTTTCAGAAGTGAAATGCATTCCTCAAGCATCTCCAATATATGTGAGTAAAACATTATTTAAAAGTGAAATACAGTGTCAGTTTTAATATTAGAAAAAAAAAATTCCGGTTGATAAAAACTCAGTTTCTAACTTCTGAGACCCAGTAAATTTCACCTAGTTCTTGCACGATTACTATCAAAACTCTAAATTTAAACTAGCTACAAGTCAACCCCACCATAACTAGCATAGTAAATTCATGGCACAGTGAACAACAATAGTCTACAATCTAGAATGCCGACAGCAAACTATACTATACAGCATTTGCCACTATTATTCACTCAGTCGTGCACGGCCCAATGTCATCGCACTATATGCCTATCCTATCCTTTCCCTTCCACCCACTCTGTTTATTATTTTCTTCTACCTCTCAACTCTTCATCGTCGTCATCATTATCATCATCTACTAAACCCCCCCCCCCCGCACCATCTTTCAGCCATATAATAAACGCTCGACGCCAGCTCTGGAATTACTATTAGTCGTTCGGTATAAATGGCCTCGTTTTGTACGCCTGTAGCGTCCGGAAAATAAGGAAAAACTGTTAACTGAAACATTATTATTTTCCCGTTTATTTTTAGCTAGTGGAACTGATTTTCACTTTTCGTTATGTTGTGATATTTACAACGAAGAAAAAAAAATTTATTTATTTATTTCTCAATAAACAACGGTACAACAATCTTCAACATACACAAGTAGTACATAAGAAATACATTGTGTTATTCATTGAGAAGTAGGCACTCCCGAGAATAGCCTATAAGGGAGTTGCCATCAAAGTATTAAACATCTGATATTTTCAGTGATAACAATAATATACTTTTTCTTAGGATGAATCCCACATAGGTCTGAGACCTGTGCGTGGGTAATGAGTTGGATGATGGTGATTGATGAGTTGGAACTACAGTTTTAGGTGGGTTCCGAACCACCGGGAAGTGATTTTACAGCAGAGAACACTGTCTTTTTTGCTGGCCAATCTAATCGGTCACCGTTATGAACAGGACCTACGAGAACGCAGCTTATCTCTCTGATTGAACAGATACCTACTACGGCTCGCGGCTATCACTTCCCTATGGTTATATTAACGAAAATAATAAACAAGCAACAAAACTCAGAAGTCGAAATAAAAAATAATCTGATATAAATTGAAAAGAAAAATGAACTGAAAGATAAATTAATGAAAAAATGACAAATTCTTCCCAATTCTACGATATTATTTTCAAATTACACTTTGTAAAATCAATTATAACCCATGATATCATGATTATTCCACATTGAATTATTAATAACTTCTAATCATATCAGGCTGTGTATTCTCAAAACAATTATAATTATAGTAATAAATTTATAAAATAATATTGGCGAGTGGTGTTCACAAGCCACTAAACTAGTCTTGCTAATTTGAAGACACTGTATGAATATTTAAAATATATTCTCATTGTTTCCATGGGTTTTCAGCTGAAACATTGTTGCTTTCGAGGATTGAATCAATTTACAAAATAAAAGTCAGAGGTTGATCATAATAAATAATATTAATAAGTCGATAATTGAGATACTAAATGTAGACATTATGTAACTTTACAACTGAAACCAAATCAATATCAGAGAAGCTAAAAATGTTTCAATTTTCAAACACATAATGAGAGTTGATAGAATAATAATTATTCAATAGAGCTGCAATTTTTTGAGAAGTTATCGAGCTAGAGGTTACAGAAAGTTGATAACACCAGACAATACTGCTAAATTTTACGCTAACAGAGAGAGTAATAGATTAGTTAATCATTATTTTTTATCTGAAATTGGAAAATGTTGTACGATTTATATGATTTTTTGTTTAATCTCGTATGATGTGAAATGGGCATATTTGTATCCTTGTTATTCAATAATAAAAATAAGTTTTTTCACTGTTGTAGTGATGTTATTTCAATCTAATTTGTTCTGAGATTTGATTTTGATACAATTCCATTATTAATAATCCCATTTTAAACATTAATCTACACAATGAATTTCAGAATTCGATAGCTCCAGTTATTGAGAACTTTTTAAATGTACCTACATCTATTATCGAAAGCTGTGTTGAAAAAAGCAAAGGAAAGTGATAGCCGTGAGTCGTAGCAAGTATCTGTCAGGCTAAAATATAAGCTACGAACTCGTGGGCCCTCTTAGCTGCAGGACATGAATCTATCTGGATAGCTGGACAGCTCCAGCTATTGAGAACTTTTTAAAATGTACCTACATCTATTATAGAGAGCTAAGTTGAAAAAAGAGAGGAAAGTGATAGCCGTGAGCCGTAGCAAGTATCTGTCAGGTTAAAATAAAAGCTACGAACTCGTGGGCCCTCTTTAAAAGGGTGACCGATTGGATTGGCCAGCAAAAGACTCTCTTCTCTGCTGTAAAATCACTTTCCGGTTGTTCGAAACCTATTAAAAACTGTAGGTTCAACTCATCAATCACCTTCATCCTACTCATCACCCACGCACAGGTATCAGACCTATGAACGTTTCATCCTCCAAAAAAAGAATTGGAAAGTAAAGATTTGATTTTTTTTTTCCAAACTGCCTCTATCCAGTTTTTCAGCAATATGCTGCAAGAATTCAGTTTAAAGTCAAATCCCTGATTGAATCAGCACAAGTCATACTAAATAGGCCCAAAAGTCACAAAAGCTAACTTTTTAAAGACAGTGAAATACTATGGAAGTACTAGAATGTGATTAATGTTTGTAGAATTTAACTATCAAAACAGTTTTTCTTATTTATCTTCCAAATTAGTTTTTTCAACTTTGGATTCTTCATCATGTGCTGATTTAATTGGAAATAGTGAATGAATACAAAATTCGATTGGGGATATTTTTTACACTTCCCTCGCCAGCATCAATTAATTTCCTAAATTATTATCCCAAAAATAAATTATATAAAATGCCAATAAATTAGTACAATATTAAAGCAGTAATAGGAGCAAAACAATAATCCAAACTATTATTTATTTTACAACTAAAAATTGTTTTTGAAAACTCTAGCTGTGAACAGAAAACTATATGAATTTTTCTACTCATTACAGATAAGAAGAGATTTGTTCAAATGAGTTCAGATTAAACTCAAATTATTAAATATTAGAAATGGAGGTTCAAATTCTGAATGGAATAGACTCAAAATTATGGAAAACAGCAAAAGACCGGTAATAATAATAATAATATCGTGTGACCTGGCTGGCTCAGGTCTGGTGTCAGAGTTATCAGGTCGCACCTGAATAAGTTCAGGGCCTCTGACGTGACTTAACGACTGTTTTTAGGCAGCCGGGACCGACAGCTTAACGTGTCCTCCGAAACACGGGAGTGGCCCAAGGTAAAATCTTTCGGTCAGAACTGGGATCGAACCCGGGACCTTTGGGCTAGCTAACCAGCACTTAACCCACTCGGCTACGGCCACTGCCAAAAGGCCGGTGAAATACCAAAACATGTCATAAAAGGAATATATTTTTGAAAGTGTGCAGTTATTTACTTGGGAACCTTGCCAGTGAATGTTAAAAATCCCGTAATTGAAAAAAGTAGAGAAATTGTGAGAGAGATTGCGTTGTTTATGTTTATCACGTTGATTTTATTGCATTTATATCCAACATTTTGTAGATATAGGCCTACTATGCAAAAAGAGTAACAGAAATTAAAAAAACCTGGCATCTATCCAGTCTAATCTTGAAACACTGGTACATGCTCTGTAATATTATGTAGGCTACATGCTACATTTTGAAAAGGAGTTCCTATACCCCTAAATATTATATAATTTTGTTTGTGCAAATTTATCACAATGTTATGCTTTGCTATGAGATTTGAAAAAAATTATTAAAAATCTGTATATCTTTAAAGTTTCTGAGAGAGTTTACGCTATCAATATACAACGAGATCACCCATAACACGCAAACGGTAGCTCTATCGTAGTATTTTACAATTAAGAATTTTTTTCTATTTTGTAATATTACCTGTTTTAGATTTTTGACTATATTTACACTATTTAAAGGTGGTTTCCCGTTTGGCCTTTTAAATGCATAAGTATATTACATAATTATACCTCTTTAATGTTTTGAATTTTTATTTCATTGTGCTTACTATTTCCATGTATAATTTAATTTTTGAACCTTTTGTATTTCGTTTCTCTAAATTCAAATAATGTTTGAACTTTTGCGCGCAGACAGTAATTTCTATTTTCTTTGCATATCAGTATTTTAGCTTGATATAATATACTTCGAGTTAACTCTAAATTATTGTACTACTTTCATAATATTATATTTGGCAATAAAAAAATTGATTTGATTCTCGAAGCATTCGGGTAATGGCTGTATGGTTTTAAATTACAGTGGGGTTTCAGTAGCAATGGTTGGGGCTCCACATAAAAGCATAGGTGGGATAAAAAGTGTCAACTTGAGGAAAAGGGATGAGGTTCTCAATACAGCTGAAGTAACTATAATCAATAAATGGCTGAAGAATAACCTTTTAACAATAAATGCAAACAAGACTAAATTTCTAGCGTTTTCTTTAACTGATCACACAAAGCCATCAAGAACTTCACTCAAGCTGCATCAATGCACAGACATAAGCCAGCCGTGTGATTGTCCTACACTCCAACGGGTCGATAGAATAAAATATTTAGGCACAACAGTGGATGATAATCTGAAGTGGGATTGGCATATCATTCAAAATGTGAAAAGGATCAGAAAACTAATTTTCAAATTCTACCAGCTTCGCAGGATCCTGAACCATGAAACTTTAAAAGCAGTTTATTATTCGTTAGTAGAATCTATTCTAAGATATAACATAATTGTTTGGGGAGCTACAAATTACACTCATATTGAACCTTTATTTGTAACTCAGAAACGTATACTTAAAATAATGCATTTTAAAAATAATCAGTTTCCAACAATTGAACTATTCAAAGAAAGTAAAGTACTCAGTGTTGGACAACTTTTTATTCAGGCAGCGCTCTCATACTTAAAGAAAAGACCAGAACAATTTAGATTTGTAGATCACATTCATCATACTAGGTTAAGAAATGTAAATATTGTTATTCCCAGAATGAACACGGCATTTGGGCAAAGATCGTTTATTTACATATCACCAAGAATGTATAACATTATTCCTGTAGATGTAAAAGTAGAAAGAATTATTTATCGGTTCAAAAGAAGGTTAATAAATTGAATGATAGATCAGGAAGTAACACAATTTGAAAATTTAGTAAGAGTTAATATTAATTATTAGCCTATATTTTTGTTTGAATTTATAATTTTCTTGTATTATTATGATATTTTAATATATTATTATCATTGAGTAGCTATTTAGTATAACTCTAGGTAATTTTTTATTTTTTTTTAATTTTTCACATTTATTAATTTAGTTTAATTACATAATATGCACTAACATTTATCATTTAACATAACATTTTAACAACTAACTTCATTTTTGAAAAAATATTTCAACTATATATTATATAGCACTAAAAAAAATAATATTAACAGACTCATATACCCCAACACATAGTTTTTTTATAGTGGGGTTTCTAAAGATGAATTACTGATATAAAATATTCTGTATTTATGAAGTTTAACTGAAAGGATTTTTGTAATTATTATGTTATTGATTGAATAAATTTTGATTTGATTTGAAAGTGTTATTTATAGTATTGCAACTTGTCAGAAGAAAAGGTTTCTCTTATTTTTATTCTAATCATGATAATTTTTCCTGAACACACAATTACAATTGAAATTCAGTAAGTTGCGTAACTTCTAAAATATGTCTATTTTTCATATCTGACCCGCCCCTAAAAGATAACTTGATAATAGGCAAATTTAAATATGTTGAAGACCCACCTTTTTCAGTAAAGATGAACGACTACGTGTAAACATGTGCTTTTTAAAATTAAAACTATTACAAGCAAATTTCATGAAATCATTACTTTTAATATTCATCCTTTATGGAATAGTCGATACAAATTTCCTGTTGCGATACTTTTGGAATGATTATCTGTGTTTCCCCACTACTCAATTCATTTTTTTCAGTATTTTCTGTAGATTACGTCTTGAAGACTCCATTTAAGGAGTATAAGACAATAATGATACATCAACAATATACTCTTATACACTAGCTACCATAATTATTATCAATTAGTTGAGGTGAGACTTAATTTTGATGTGAAAGGAACAAAAGTAGCTTTATCAACTAAATATTTCTTCAATTGTTTTTTAAATATTTCTATATTTTGAAGACTTAAAAAACTGCAGTAGCCTGTTGTAGAGCTTCCTACCAATATAACTAGGTTTTTGTTTGGATAAGCTACTATTGTGACTCACCAAGTGATAATCTCCTCGGCTTCTGGTATTATAATCGTGTACGTCCAGATTTTGGTTAATATCACTCTTTTTACAAATAAAGTAGCTTCATACACATATAAGCAGGGTACAGTCAGGAGAACAAGTCTCCTGAACAACGGTCTACATGAATCTAATCTATTTAATCTTTCCAAACACCTAACAGCTTTCTTTTGGAAACAGCTTTATTCAATCGCTTACTGGACTTTATTGATATTTGTAAAACCAAATTTGTTCGATTATTATAATTTTTGTGAAGATTTATCTATCGCTCATTCCGATGTCAAATGAGTGAGGAAATGTTGAAAATGGGTGGTCTTAAATTCGATGATTACTTTTTCTATTCAACTTTGATTTATAAAATATAGACTACAACCATTCTTTCATTAATTATACCAATGCTTAATATTGTGAAAACACGTTTAAAAATTTATTGCAACTTACAAATGAAATAATTGGCTTGCTTAAAATAAAACTAATATGCCATAAATTATAATAAAACTAGAATAAAATTAATGTATCACGGTCACCCATCCAGCATCAGCTTGCGAGCTCGTGACTTAACATTATATTAACACCCCTCTTGGCCAAACCACTGCACAAACGGGGCAAGTCTTAACAAAAAGGGGTTGGAAAAGAGACACAGTTACAGGTTGAATGTTTTGACAGGTGACAGAGTGGTCGTAGTAGCGTTCAGGACAATCAATGAAGATGGGTAAAGTTAACGACCATCTAACCATCAAAATCAACCGGTAAACAAATCCCCAATCCACCGGCTGACCTGATTGTGTTCCAGTCCGATGAATTTGCCCCGGGTCCCGGGTGTAATGCCTGTACATCCTGTGCGCATGTCCATGTCCTCAAAGTATCCAAGTTTACGATGGATTGGACCGGGGGAGGACAAAAATTAACGACAGATGGTGAACGGTGTCGTTAGAGTTAGGAGCAGGAGACTTCCTAAACGCCTACACCTACACATTGTGTTAGGAATTTTCTTATTATCAATTGTTTGTTGCAGACCAAACAGCTAATAATGAAAGGAAATATACAATGAAAAATCAAATCGCAACTCGAAACAGATGGCTTCAAAACACTAATGACTCTTAAAACGATTGAAAAGTTGAGAACGTAAATGCTGGCAGTCAAAAAAAATAATAAATAAAATAAAAAACACAATTCGAAACAGGTGACTTCAAATACTAGGATATACCAGTATATACCAGGTATATTGTAGGTCCAGGTAATTATAGGATATACCAGTCATGCTGGCAGCCAATCACATCAATCGTTTTCTTCATCTCATAATTTTTTCTACTAACTGACTAACTGAGGGGGGGGGGGGGGAAAGGCATGTTTTTTAGTTTAATTGGAAGTTTAGTTTCTTTGTTATATTTTCTTAAACACTCAAAATATTTCATTATTTTCAAGATATTTTGAAAAACTAATTGATTAAAATAAAAAATACATAATTTTATTCTCCAAAGTGTCTTTCAGTTATAAAACATTTTCAAAAGTTCAAAATAATTTGTAGGGAAAACCAATTGCCCCCAAAACCGAAAAATTTTATCTTGGATCCAATATATTTCACAAAATAATTCGTGAAAAATGTTTTTTTTTTTGTGAGAAAAGGTAACATTTTAATACCTTAACAACACCCAATGTAAAATACTGAAAAAATATTAAATTAGAAAATGAGAAAGGTTTTTTCTTACGCGCAATATTTTGGTGTATAACACGCTGATTACCTTTCAGCACCCTTATAAAATCCAATTTAAGAAAATTCGAATAAAAATATGAGCCGAACCCCAACCTGGGGTCAGGTTTGAAAATTTTAATGTTTTCATTTCAATCATCCGTTTTATTTTTTGATCTAATTGGTTGAAAGGTCAAACAACATTCGGAGCACTGATTTTTTCTGAATTCTTTTCACAAAACGAATGCTTTCAGCTTTTTAAAAACAAGATTCGGGAACCTAGACTCAACCAATAAGGTAAATGAATGCTGAATCTATCATCTAGCCAATCACGAAGCTATCACCCCCACCTAATCTGCAGCACTTGTTAGTGGGACCTCCCCTCAACCAATCATAATGCAGTAAGCTGGCTGTTGGCTAAACCAACCAATCACAAGGCTGCTCTTTCTAACTAGGTGCACTGGCTTTGAGAAATTTGTTTTGTTTTGTTCTTCTGAAGGGATTAGTGAAAACTAACCAATCAATTACCTGTGGTTCGGAACCCACCTAAAACTGTAGGTCCAACTTATCAATCACCATCATCCAACTCATTACCCACGCCCAGGTCTCAGACCAATGTGGGCTTCATCCTCAAAAAAAAAATACTCATTGTCGACCGTTCACAATGCATCAAATTTAAATTTTTATTTTAGAATTAATAAATTTTTTCACTTTTTACCTGCTATAATTTTATGATTTTATAATAATTTTTATTTCATATAATGCAGCCAAGTCAAAATTTGTGAAGATAGCAGTTTTGGACTCTACTTGTATGTTGATTTTTTGCATAATTACATTGTAATTTTGTCTAAATAAATAAGTCCGTTGAACTTAAGCAATGGAGTTCATCAAATAATTTTTTGATGTGTTTCAGAATCAAACCGAGGAAGCGGCTCACTTTGATGTTGGATGCAGTCCAGATTGTAAAATTGAACAGGTAGGCAATGCTGATTACATTGTTACAAAACTAAATTATTCGAAAAATCTATTCAATATAACGTTAATAATTTTTAGTTATCCAATAGTGTAGCCTAATAGTAGAAATGTATAAGATTTAAAAAATTCCACCTACTTCCAAGAAGAAAAGTATAGGTAGATATTTATTTGTTAATTGCCACTAGGCTTGTCGCCTATGGTGACAGATACACATTAAATATATACAAATGCAGATAAAAATAATAAAAAACTGATTATAAAATAATAGGATGGAGAAAAAGAAGAAAGAAGGGTGAGGAAGAAAGAGGAAAGGAAGAGATAAGAAAAAGAAAATAAGAAAATTAAACTGCGATTCAATCATCAGCCTATATAGTGCAAGCAATAGATATAACTGCCCTTTGATTTTTAAATGTTTAAAGGCACTATTTTGGTCATAGTGTGTTTAAAGTTTCTCATATTGGATGTTATTAAGGTATTGAAATGCTATCTATTGCCACCAGAAAATTTGTTCATCTATCATTTTGTGAAATATCAGGGCTCAAAGCTCAATTTTTTGTTTTTTGAGGGCAGCTCAAAGCCATTTAAAGCCATTTTAAACGTTTCGAAATTTTATATAAATTCAAACGACACTTCAGAGTGTGAAATGGAATATTTTTATCTCGATCAAACAATTCGTTCATTCAAAATAGATTTTTGAATACTGAAATTTTTGGGGATTTTCAAAAATTTATTTTGAAAAAATAGTTTTTTTTTTAGATAAAATTATGTCATTCTACTCTCCGAGGTGTCTTTCAGATATAAAAAATTTCCAAACGTTTAAAATGACGTACTGGAGGTCAATTGCCCAAAAATCTAAAAATTCAACTTTTAACCCCATATTTCACAAAATAATTGATGAAAAACGTTTTCTGGTGGGAAAAGATAACATTTCAATACCTTTACAACATCCAATGTGAGAAACTGAAAAAAATTATGACCAAAACCTGAGGGCACAGTCTTAATACAGATATTCCACTTTCATAGGTAGGGAAACTAATCTGACTTGTCTTTTACTCCTTAACTGGAGTCTCAAAGACGTAATCTACAAAAAAAAAATCAATCTAGATTCCATGTGGTGTATTTTAAATATTATTTTAAAACAATAATAAATATTATTATTTAATTGTCTACATTACTGTTGCCTAGAAAATACATTAATTTAAAGAAGTGATTACTTCAAAACTGAACAAAAATACCGTACGCATAACAAGTGCTCAAGAATGAAACCGCAGGACAACTTATCCGTCCCATTTCTACTTTCAACCACTCATTATTTCAGGCCATTATAAATTGTAGCTCGTGCGGAACATTATAAATGGGTCTTCTAGGCTTTTTGAAACGAATGGAAAGCCTACGCTTTGGTGAATATTTAGAAAAAAAATTGTAGACCTCTCAAGAAAAATGAAGAAAGTGAATTTTTTAGTGTTTCCGATATTATATTGACAATAAAAACAAGCTTTGGAAGTAACTTTGGAAGCAACTGTTGCTCCTTTCATTAGGAGCCTTATTTACAAATGTTAATTCAGTTTCTTGACTCGAGGGACTCTTGAAATGCATTTATGATTCAAGAGTCCTTCGAGTCAAGAAACTGAATTAACATTCATAGGTATTTTCTTGACTCGAGGGACTCTTGAAATGCATTTAGGATTCAAGAGTCCTTCGAGTCAAGAAACTGAATTAACATTCGTAAATACGGCTCTAAATTTCTACAGGTTCTGGAATTATTTTGTTTTTATTTTTATTTTCTGCTGCACAAATAATGTATAATTACTATAGACTGTCAAATATTTCGTTCATGAATACGGCTCTAAATTTCGGGAGATTCTTGAATTATTTTGTTTTTATTTTCCGCTGTACAAATAATGTATAATTACTGTAGACTGTCGAATATTTCGTACTGAAAGGATCATTAAAATTTTATATGTCATTGATCTCTTAATTGTCCAGTAATTAGAACAGTCAACCTAAAATGTCTGTGTTCGATTACTGGAACTAGAAACTTTTTTTTTAATTTTTACTGTAGGCTACATTTTTTGATTTATTGTAACTGCTTGTATTATACCTTTAATATAAAAAGCACCAACGGATACTATTATGATTTTATTATTATTATGATTATTACTATTATGATCAGCCGTAAGCCGTATCAGGTATTCAAACAGATTAGATAAGCAACGCTCTCCTTGGCCCTCTATGTAAGGGTGACCGACTGAATTAGCCAGCACTTCCCGATGGTTCGGAACCCAGTTAAAAATGTAGGTCTAACTCATTAATCACTATCACCCAACTCATTACCCACGTACAGGACTCAGTTCTATGTGGGCTTCATCCTTAAAAAAAAGTATTTGTTGATCCATGACTGTCTTTAATACTATTGAAAATTTGAATATTTCTTTATTTTTTGAGGCAGAACATGTTTTCGGGCAGGAAGCTCATTCTCAGAGGCACTGAGGATGAGTTTCCTGCTTGAAAACTTGTTCTGGCTCAAGGAAGAACGAAATATTCAAATTTCTTATTTATTTCAAATAGTTTTAGAGATCGTCTAAGGGAAGACATTATTATTTAAGAATTAAGGGAATTATTTACTACGATACTATTATATCGGTTACTTGAAAAGTATTAAATGTTACACTAATATAATAATTTTTATATTCGTTATGAAAATACGGTAGGTATCCGTAATCCATAATGAAAAAGATGTCGCAATCATCAGGCTTCTTCTATCAATGGTTGAGTTCATGGGAACTTCACCGTGTACCGGTAAATGGGATTTTACCGAAAACGCAAATTTTTGAACGTCTATATATTTGAATAGTTTAATTGGATGCCTTAGTTTCCGATAAAAGCCCTGGTAACCGGTGAATTTCTGAACATCTATGAATTTGAATAGACCGATCACTGAACAGACGCTCTAGTTTCTAGTAAAATTCAATTTACCGGTAAACGGTAAGGCTCCCATGAACTCGACCATTAATTCTTTTAAAGATTAAGTTTTGATGACTTCAGTTATGGAGTGAAAGAAGAGTCGAGTCAGATCAAAAAGTATATACAATATTAACATTCTTATTCGCTTGTTCCCTTAATTGCAATAATTTTAATTAGTTGAGGTATAAGGGTCAATTTTGATTTGAATGGAACTCTTGTACACTACAGAAAGCTTTGCCAACTAAATATTTTTTTAATTGGTTGTTCAAATATTTCGATATTCCCAAGACTCTAGAAAACCTCCAGTAGCTTGTTATAAAAATTTCTACTAGGCTTTTATTCGAATAAACTACTATTGTGGTTTAAATCACTTTTTTATACATAATGTAGCTTCATAGCTTTAGTTTTAGTTAATGAATGGTTTTTTAATGAGCTTATGTGTTTATAATGTTAGATTCTATTTTATGTATTGTTGATTAGGTTAACTTGTATGACTATTGTCAATGCTGACTAATGTATAGCCTATGACATGTATATGAATAAATTAAGAAATCAAATTATGAAATACACATATAAGCAGCGTACAGTGTAAAGGAGACCAAGTCTCTTGAACATCGGCCTACATGAATCTAACTTATTGACTCTTTCCATACACCTAACAGCTTTCTTCTGGATTGTAAACAACCATTGAAATTTCAATACAACCACAACCAATCAGCTTCTGTAGCCTTCTAAAAATATTCTGTAGAAGATACACGATACACCCTAAAAGACCCCTTCCAAAAAATGGGAAGATACTAACCACTTTCGAGATTTGTATAAAGATTTTACTGTTTCGTGATTTCCGAATTGTTTATTTTAGCACTCGTTAACGATGTAGAACAGGAGCAGTGTACCATTAGCAGATTACTTCATATAGTGTCTGCAGAGTGTCTGTCATGTCACGCCCTCTAGTGTCTAGTGTCATACATCTGAAGGGGCGTCAAAAGTGGCTGCAGATGAATGTTGTGGTTGACAGATAGTCAAGAGTGGTTGACGGTGTTGTCAAGTTGCATCAGGTAACAATTGCTTCATTATGGCTGTGCGCAAGGTTTATGGCCATAATTTTTTTCGAAGTTTCTTGTATTCGATATTATTAACGTATTGAAATGATCTATGCCATGCGAAAAAAAATCATCCATTATTTTGCAAAATATGAGGGTTGAAAGCAGGACGGTATAGTCCTATACTATAGACTATACCGTCCTGGTTGAAAGTTGAAATTTTTCGGTTTTTAGAGGCAAATACCTCTTACGAGCTATTTTTAACTTTTTATAATTTTTTTATAACTAAAAGACACCTTGGGAATAGAATGACACATTTTTATTTGAATCTAACAATTAGTTTTTTTTTTCAAAATAAATGTTTGAAAACTGGTATTTTTCCGATTTACAATAATTTATTTTGAAAAACTAATCGTTAGATTGAAATAATAAATGTCATTCCTGGATTTCTTGTTCCATGACGAACTGCGTTGTTAATATTAACTTTTCATGTGAAATTTATGTAAATTGTGTAAATTTATGTAAATTTATGAAATTTCATGTAAATTTCACATGAAAAGTTAAAATAAATGTCATCCTATTCTCAAAGGTATCCTTCAATTATAAAACGTTTAAAATAACCATTAGGTGTGAACAATTGCCTCAAAAACTGAAATATTTCAACTTTGAACCCCCGCGTTTCACAAAATAATAGTAGAAAATAAATTTTCTCATGGCAATAAATAAAATTTCGATGCATTATTAATATTCAATACAAGAAACTTCGAAAAACAATTATGACCAAAAACACTGCACACAGCCTTAGGGCAATAATGTCGAGACAGTTGTCTGGGACAATTGCCAGACAGTTATTACAGACGATTGTCAAGAAAGGTGTCTGGGATTATTGTATTGACAATAATATAACAGTTGTCTTAGTGCAATATTGTCGAGACAGTTGTCTGAGACAATTGCAAGACAGTTATTACAGACAGTTGCCAAGACAGTTATTACAGACAATTGTCAAGAAATCTGTCTGGGACTATTCTCGAGACAGTTGTCTTCGAATAGAATAGTTGTTTTAGGGCAATATTGTCGAGACAGTTGTCTGAGACAATTGCAAAGACAGTTATTACAGACAATTGTCAAGAAAGCTCTGTAGGACAATTGTCGAGACAGTTGTCTTCGAATAGAATAGTTGTTTTAGGGCAATATTGTCGAGACAGTTGTCTGAGACAATTGCAAAGACAGTTATTACAGACAATTGTCAAGAAAGCTCTGTAGGACAATTGTCGAGGCAGTTGCCTTCAAATAGAAGAAAGTACATTCAAAGGTTGAGTGATAGAGAATACTTATATAGTCTTTAAAATCTTTGAAATTTTCCGATTTCATTTAAAATTTTTGGAATTGAAATGAATACGTAAATTGCATCCCAATCAACGATTTTCAAATAATATTTCGAATATTAGGAAGTCAAACCAATCCATTAAGCATAAACTCTATTAGAATTCACTTTCGATCAAATTTGACAGTTTAACTGTGGGACATAAAAATCTTTAGGCCAGCCAACTTGAAAGCCACAATTTATAAACGGCCTATTACGAATAGGCGTTTCAAAGTCAGTGCACGGCGCTAGTCGCATGATTTATTCACAATTTCTACCAATTTCTGTCAGCTTTATCAGTTCGTTAACAAAATCCATCGGAATTGGAGCATGGCATTCAAAAATTAAAGGTTATTATTACTTTTATCACAAGGAATGTGTAGCCTTTGAAGCAATGCAGTTTTTAAACGTGTACTATACACGTTTCGTTTACAATATTGAAGTTTATTGTTCACGAGAAGTTTATTGTCCTCTGACGTGACTGAATTATCATTTTTTTATTTTTTATATTTAATATTAATATTTTTATTCAGCAAGTATTATATACATTACAAACATCACAACAATATATCTACAAATAGTATATAAAACTGCCTAAGTGAGAGCCCCATTTGTACAGTAGAAACAATTAGTCTGGGCGCGTGGCTCTGGTTTCACTACTAGCCGTCCTGTTGAAAGTTGACTAGTTGACCTTGAAGACATCTGCAGCGTCGCACGGGCCACATGTTTTTAGAAATGAGCGATAAACACTCCCCTCGCCATGGCTGACTACCAAACAGCCGTGCGCCCAGACTAATTGTTTCTACTGTAGTCCTGTTCGGGGTCCTTCTAAATTAATAGTTATAAAATAAATGAAACAAAAAAATGTTCTTACCAAAAAAGTTAGTTGTAAAGTAATAATGTAAATTGAAAAAGAAAGATAATATTAATAAATAATGAAAAATAAAAATACAATAATTAAAACTAAATATTTTTAAAAATTTCAAGTTTTCTAGTGATCATTATATTGGTGGGCTACAAAACCTTCTATGCATCATATCAATATAGGTTTATTTGCCTCTGTGATCCGAAGGATAGAAGTAGGCCTACTGCTTTGGATACTTACAATTTCCTTTATAATAATTCGGTTATTATAGGCTATCAAAAAGAATCATTTTATTTTTCTCGATTGAAGTTTTCTAATAAATTTAAAATTCTCGTGTGAACTAACCTCACTATTCCGATAATAACATAGCCTTGTCAAAATTTGTAAAGAGAGCTGTTTTGGTCTTTGTCTGTTAAATTTCTACATTCATTGTTATTTTATCTGTATAAATTAATGGATGAATGAATTAATGAATAAATAAAAATGTTTTTGTTAATTTTATAATATATTTTCAATATTTTTAGGTTTTGTATATATTTATGTATTATGGATTACTTGTCATATTTATCATCGTTGGGAGAATCACAGTACCAAACCTGAGGCACTCTGGTTTGGGAAATTTTTATTGTCCACTACCCAAAACTACTAGAAACTTTTGATAATTAATTTATTCATCTATATAACTAGACTACTCATCCACACGATACTGTAGCCTACCTGAATTTCGTTCTCTTTTTAAACCCTTAAATCTGAACTTTTCAACCGGATACAATTTTTTTCTTGTCACATGATGACGGAAATGTAACATTAGTGAAACATGTAGGCTGTCTCACTCATAGTTTTTCATCTTCAAAAAAGTATACTCTATATGAATGAACAATAAAACGGTGTGCTGTGCTATGTGTATCGGTATTCGGTCAGACTCTAATGACAGGTTGGGACCCGGTTGTTGTTGTTGTTGTTGTCGTTTTTTAAGTTCCGGTAGGCGCCGAACAATGTGACCAATCACAGCAAAGCATTGGGGATGTACACTGGATGAGCACACTACTCTGAAAAGAGAAAGGAAATGCCAGAGGAATTCGGAGATCGGCTTTATCCGCCAGCTACAATAGACGCTGTAGAACAGATTTATTACAAAACATATAATTATAGTAAGGTATAGAATATAATGTAAATATGTTCATAATATGACATGGATACGTTGACTTCTTTATTTTGGCTCCTAAATCTAAACAAAATTCAAGATTATGTCTAGTTTGTCTGGACTATTGGATTGTGTTAGTGCTAAATTTTTAAATTGAGCTTCTAAATTTATTGATATTTTTGTTTTAGAAAGTATTGTATTCAAAGTGAAATTCCCAGTTCATACTTGTAACACCTTGGACATAACCTAAAATTTGGATTTTTTAATTGAAAATTTGTAAAGAAAGCAGTAGTGGGCTATGCCTGTTGTATCTTTACTTGATTGTGTTTTGTATTATAGATAAATAAATAGATAATACCATGATAAAGTATTTATTACCATGATAAAGTATAGAATAGATATGAAATATAGAAAAGATATACATTTTTGTATAGTAGGCTATAGACGCTGTAATCAAACACAGTGCAAAAACATTTCAAAGATTTTCTAGATTTCACAGAAAAGAGATTTCTGTGATAAAAAGCTACAGAAAAAATTTATGCTTCCGTGGCTTGTAGCAGAAAAATCCAAGATTTCAAATAAATACTGCAGTATACTTGACAACACCTAGCTTAGTTTAGGGTCTTTTACATTTTCTTTTGCTATTTTTACATTTTTATTGGCATTTTATATTTTCATTGCTATTTGGACATTTTTCATTGTCATGTTACATTTTTTCATTAAATTTTATTTTCTATTGCAATTAAAAAAAAAATTATTGCCATTTTACATTTATTATTCTATTTTTTCCGCCATTTTTACATTTTTTATTGCTGGTTTACATTTTCTATCAATAATTTTACATTCAATTACTGTTTTACATTTTCTATTGCTACTTTTACAATCAATTGCTATTTTACATTTTCTACTGCTATTTTTTATTTTCTATTGTAATTTTAAATTTGTTTATTGCAATTTTACATTGTTTAATTCCATTTTCTATTTTTATCGCCATTTTTTATTGCTGTTTCACATATTCTATTGATGATTCTACATTGAATTGCTATTTTAAATTTCTACTGTTATTTTCACATTTTGTTATTGCAATTTTTAATTATTTATTGCCATTTTACATGTAATTTATTCCATTTTACATTGCCATTTTGACATTTCTTATTGCTATTTTCATTTTCTGTTGCTACTTCTACATTCAATTGCTATTTTATATTAATTTTTTATTGCTATTTTAACATTTTCTATTCCATTTTACTTTTTTCCTATTTTATATTTCCTATTGCTATTTCTACATTTTTTTATTGCTACTTTTAAATTCAATTGCTATTCCAAAATTTTTAATAATAATTTTGACATTTTTTATTCCTTTTTTTACATTTTTTGCTATTTTACATATAATTGCTGTTTTACATTTTCTACTGCCATTTTTACATTTTTTATAACTAAATTAAATCTTTTATTGATATTTTTCATCCTATCAGACGTTTCACGTTTCTTCACTTTGTAAACGAACAGTTCAAATATAGAAAACTATTGGAAAATGGTTTACGTGAGCTCCAACCCATTCCAACGCACCCGACTTAGACTTAGCCTTTTCGAAGCATGAATCGGCGAGTCACTCTCCAGTCCGTTGTAAGTTCAACGGAATCACACCCAGTTACCTTTCCTACCCGGTGCACGGTGGCTTCCCCAACTGACACTCTCGGACGGACGTCAACAATTTTACCCCGACATTTTTTTGTCATCAACGAATCCTTCCGTTGACCTTGATTCAGGTGACCCTAACCTATAATCGACTACAGATTTCGTGTGCGCTTTTCAAAAATTACGGAAACAAAACGGGTCGGTAAAAAACGGGCGACAAAAATTACGTGACAAATTGAGTGCGACTATTGTTGGCAACAGGTAGTGACACTCCTCCTCCTCCTCCTCCTCCTCCTCCCCCTCACCATCGCTCCCCCCCCCCCCCACATACCACACCACCCACCCACGTGGAAAAGAGGAAATGATAATTTGAATAATAATTATTCTTTTCCCAGTTCCTGTCCAAACCCCTTGTCAGTCACGCTTTGACTTTTACCCTTGTCCCGTTTCCGGATATGTTTTAACCCCGGGAGCTCAAACAGATTGAAGTTCAACAGTTGTTGGAAAGGGTGTGTTGTGGGAATTATTAATCATTATTATAGTGCGGTAATCGGTTGGGTTACATCATTGGAAAATACTGGATTAACCTGTAGCCTGATATTTTGATTGTGTTTAAAATCAGATCCACTATTTATGATAAATTTATAACATAGATCTGCAATTAATCTGCAATCGTAAGGTTAAGTGCTCGAATGGACGAATTTTTGTCCAAACTTCGCCTTTTCATGTAAATGCATCACATAGAATATCATTTTTTATTAGCTCTACCCATTAGAATTAGATCACTTTTAATATTTCCAACAAAATGTAAATAGTATCAACCAGGTCTCTATGTGTGATGTTAAAATATTGTATGTAAGCACAAATTTGAAAAAAAATTGTAAATTTATCGTGAATAAAGTAATCTAATCCTATCATTGTTGTTGTACGATAACAATTGATAAATTGTAATAAATGCCGAGCTCTGAGTATAAATACTATAAATACATCCCAAGCATGAGACAAATCTACTTAGAGTTCTTACATTCATCAAGAAAAACCCACAATTCTTCAACAACTTGGACCACCCACATGGTACACGTAGAAGAAACATAGGCTTTTCAATTCCTAGGATGTCAACATCATTTGCTCAGAGATCAGTCACATATTTAGGACCAAGCATTTTCAATAAACTACCAATAGACGTTAAATAAATAATTCCAGTTAATACATTTAAAAGGAAAACAAAAAATCTAATATTAAAACTGACACTGTATTTCACTTTTAAATTATGTTTTACTCACATATATTGGAGATGCTTGAGTAAAACATTATTTAAAAGTGAAATACAGTGTCAGTTTTGATATTAGATTGTTCATTAAGTATTTCGTCATGGAAAACATCACAGAGAAAACAAAAATCTAGTTATTGGATAATGGAATTAATCACAGCGAACAATTAATTTCATAAATTGTTTTTCTGTAGCCTACAAAAAAAGTTTGAATAATCTGGACTAATTTATCTAAATTACTAAAAAACATTTATATTCAACTAGTAGCATGTTGTTTAAAAATATTATAATTGTTATGTAATCAGAATTCTAGTAAATTAGTGCATTTTTTGCTTTTCGTACGTTTCTTCTCAATTTAATATTCAATTAGTAACATGTAACTTTGTAAAACTAACGTAATAATTTTTTGCATGTTCTAACACCTTTATAAAGAAATAGACGAAATAGTGGCATCCCGACACATATTTATATAGTGGGAGCCACAAAATTCAGAACTGCAATACTTTAGATTCAAGACATCAATTTTTCTTCTGAAATGTTAATTTTTTGATGTTGAAGATCCATCTTGTTTCCACTAATATGTAATATAAACTTAAAAAACACTTTTAAATGGAAATTAACTCACGTTATGGCGTGACGGCCCTTTCGCTCTGTTGTCTAGAGCATCGTCAGACGACCCACAGTACACTCTGACGATGCTCTAGACAACAGAGCGAAACGGCCGTCACGCCATAACGTGAGTTAATTTCCATTTAAAAGTGTTTTTTAAGTTTATATTGTTAATTTTTTCTTTATTTATTGTGAATAAACTCCTCTTGTAGTGTTGTACTCACAACCAGAGAAATTATTATTATTATTAATAGTTTTATAACTAGTAGTTCTGTGAACAGTAGACTTCACGTCCAAGATTAAGGGTGCTTGCACAGAGGAACATACTCCATGTGCTCAATGATAATCACCATCACAAAAAAAACCCTACCTCATATAAAAAACAATATGAAACACTAACTATAATTATAATTATATTGATTAATTATATTAATATAATATAATTAATATTTTATTTGCTCAAACTTATTTTACTAGAAGAAGCCGAATATGGGAAACTACCAGTTGGTGAGTCACAATAGTAGCTTATTCAAACAAAAACCTAGTTATATTGGTAGGGAACTCTATAACAAGCTACAGCAGTATTTAAAGAGTCTTGAAAATGTAATCATATTTAAAAAACAATTGGAAAAATGTTTAGTTGATAAAGCTTTTTATAGTGTACAAGAGTTCCTTTCACATCAAAATTAATCCTCACCTCAACTAATTGGTATAGTAGTTTTGGTATCTAGTGTACGTATAATTGTTGATCTACCTTGTTTTATACTCCTTAACTGGAGTCTCCAAGATGTAATCTACAAAAAAAAGACAGGCATCGATGAACACTGCACCAAACAATGCTATTCATTGTGGTGGACACGAATGGCATGGGTTTGAAAAGCTACTAACTTGGAGACGCTGGACATGGACGTTTGAAAAATGAGAAAAGGAACTACTCGTTTCTGGTTAGTATCATCAGGAAGGATTAGAGGACACCAGGCCCGACGAAAATACGACAGGATAAAGGATAAAGGACCGGACGCAATAAAAACAGTGCTAATCAACTTGTGTGATGAGAAAGCTGACAAAAACTTGTTAATTTGGACAAAGTAAAAAAAAGACCAAACTCTTCTTCCTGGCAGTTGCATGAAATATTTGTCTCATATCCTTTTCATAGAGCAACGCCCTATGGGTGAGGGGGGAGGTTTAGAGAGAGAGAGAGATATATATATATATATATATATATATATAGATAGATAGATTGACTTTATTTTGGCTCTTTATAATGTTTTTAAAAGTTCTATGGGCATAAAAGCCCCCTCTTCCACTTAAGGCTGTGAACAGGGTTTTTGGTCATAATTTTTTTTCGAAGTTCGTTGAATTGAATATTATTAAGGTATTGAAATGCTAACTATTGCCATGAGAAATTATTTTTTTCCTCAAATATTTTATGGAATATAAGAGTTCAAAGTTGAAATTTTTCGGTTTTGGGGGGCAATTGAACTCACCTACAAGTTATTTTAAACATTGATAATTTTTTTATAACTGAGACACCTTGGGGAAAATAATGACAAATTTTTTATTTTAATTCAACAATAGGTTTTTTCAAAATAATTTTCTGAAAAACTGAAATGTTTTGCATGTTTTAAAAAAATAATCTTGAGAAAACTAATTGTTTGATTGGAATGAAAAATATGTCATTTTATTCCTCAATGTGTCCTTCATTTAAAAAAAAGTTATCAAAAGTTTAAAATATCTTGTAGGGGAGATCAATTGCCCCCAAAAACCGAAAAATTTTAACTTGAAACTCCCATATTTCATAAAATATTTGATGAAAAAAAAAATAATCATGACAATAGTCAACATTTCAATACCTTAATAATATCCAATACAATAAACTTAAAAAAAAAAATTATGACCAAAAACCCTGCGCACAGCCTTAATAAGCCAGTGTTAAAAAAAATTATCATTTGCAAAGTTGCCAAAATAAAGAAATAAAATTTTTATGTGAAAAAATTAAAAAGAGAGAGAGAAAAAAGGGAAGAGGGAGTGTGAGAGAAAGGGAGTGAGTGAGTGAATGAGGGAGAGAGAGTGAATGAGAGAGAAAGTGAGTGTGAGAGTGGGAGAGACAGACTCAAAGAGTGAGAGAGAGAGAGAGAGACAGATAGAGAGAGAGGCATTCACAAAAAGTGAGAGAGAGTGGGAGACAGACAGAAAGAGTGAGAGAGAGTGAGTGACAGGAAGATAGAAAAAGAGAGACAGAAAGATAGAAAGAGATTGATAGAAAATGATAAAGAGAGTGAGAGAGAGACAGCCACAAAGAGAGAGAGATAGAGAGTGAGAGAGAGATTGAGACAGAAAGAGATGGAACATGAAATATATATATATATATATATATATACTGTATATACAAAAAGAGAGAGAGAGAGAGAGTGATTGAGACAGAAAGAGAGATGGAAAATGACATAGAGAGAGAGAGAGAGAGAGAGAGAGAGTGAGAGACAGAAAGAGAGATAGAAAATGACAGAGAGAGAGATAGAGAATGACATAGAGAGAGAGAGAGTGGGAGGGAGGGAGTGAACGAGAAAGACAGCATGAGAAAGTGACAGAAAGATAGAGAGAGAGAGAATGAAATAGATAGAGAGAGTGGGAGAGACTGATTGGCTGGATTTGATGACTAGTTTTGAAAATAGGAAGTGACCAACCTTCATGAGAGTAAACCGGGAAGCTGGTTCCAGCAACACTTGACACTCCAAAAACAGCAGAATGCAGTTCAATTAGCTGGCAAGTTGGGTGACACTCTCTCTCTCACACACTCTCTCTCATCTATCTAGTCAGTAATAATATTTCCAGCTTCCTTTTTGTGTGAGAATTTTAGGCTGAGTGGGATCCGGTGGCCTAATCTAGGCAATGAGTGCTGCTGCTATAAGCCTAATGCGCGCAAGCCTACATGTCTGTCATGATTGAGTAATGAGTGATGTGTGTGTACGCGTATTTTGGTGACAGTAATGAGCTGGAAGAAGAGGAAGAAGGAGTAGATGGAAAGAGAACGTGGAAGGAGAACATGAAAAAGAAGGGAAAGGAGAAAAAGAAAAAAGATAGAGGGGAAGAAGTAACTAAGTAACTAAGGCGAAGATTTTCTTTGTGGTGGCGCAAGTGATATTGTGGAAGATATACATAACGACTAATAAGACTTGAAGTTGTCACAACCACATTTTTTGACAATAGTTTAGGTTGTTACACCATTATCAATCTCAAACAAACTAAAACTAAAGTACATAATAGCTTAATATATCCTCCATTGAAGGTCTGTGACTGGCTGAAGGCCAAGACACGCCCACTGGTGGGAGGAGCAACAAGCAAAAATAAGTGTCAAAATCAAGAACCGAAAACACATAGAAAGCAACAAACAAGAAAAATACACAAGGAGGCTAAAATTACAAAATTTTTAAATTAAAAAATTGAAGCTTACTGAAATGCAGTTACGGTCAACTCTATAGATATACTAATCCCATTTCCCTGATATATAGGTTTATGAGTAGCTCTTTTTTGAGAATAATATGTCAGAGCAACGATGAACTTGAACTTCAAATGATAGATGTCTTGTGAATTTTATCTAAATCAGTATCTTCAAAACAGCCGTTTTTCGTTACCACCTTCCCCTAGGATAAGCTAGAAATGAGTTTCCCTTTCCAAAGCAAGTTCTCTGCTATCGTGATGGGCTCACTAGTATATTTTTCGTTGTAAAGTTGTTTTTCTATTAATTAATTAATTTATTTATTGTGACAAATTTACGAGTGTGAAGGTGCAACATACAAGTCCAAAACTGCTCCCTTTACAAATTTTGAATATTATATTACATTGTCCAAAACATTGAGAAAATATATCATGCATTACTTTGCTGTATTTCAATGTTGCCAGTCTTATTTAGTCTATAAGCAATAACAAATTTGTGGTGTTAGTATTATTCAGTGCAGTATTTTATTGAAACCTTCAGTTGATAACTTCCCAGATCTTGATGACTTTGTTTGATTTAATCTGATAGAATTTTCCCCCGTAATAATTCGGCACCGTGCTCTATGGCCTGGGAAACAGCAAAGAAAGCCGAACCGCTGTGGATTGCGTTTCCTATATCAATTTAAAACGTTATAAATCCTCATGCATTATGCAAACAATCGGTGACCGATTTACATACGGGAACAATAAAACATTTCCTTGCTGTGTAGAGCCGATCTAATTTAGGCTTGCATTTTGAATAACCAGTGTTTAAAAAGTTGGAGTTAATTTTTGCTTTCTTTCATCAGGAATGCCGACTTATTTGTGTGTTTACAGTTGATTTATTCTATTAGTTGATTATATTTTCTATTAGTTGATTATATTTTCTATTAGTTGATTTTTTATACTACGACTTTCTCATTTTGGTACTCACAGTTTATTAGTTCTATTAGTTGAGTATCTGTTTTTTTAGGATGAAGCGAACATAGGTCTGAGACCTGTGCGTAGGTAGTAGGATGATAGCGATTGATGAGCTGGACCTACAGTTTTAGGTGGGTTCCGAACCACCGGGAAGTGATTTTACAGCAGAGAGCAGCGTCTTAAACAGAGTATCTGTTATATTAGTTGATTTTTTATTCTATGAGTAGATTATCTGTTCTATCAGCTGATTATTTGTCCTATTGAGTCAGTTTCTGTTCTATAACAGAGTATCTGTATATTAGTTGATTTTTTATCAGTTGATTATTTGTCCTATTGAGTCAGATTTTGTTCTCAAACAGAGTATCTGTATAATAGTTGATTTTTTATTCTATGAGTAGATTATCTGTTCTATCAGTTGATTATTTGTCCTATTGAGTCAGTTTTTGTTCTATTAGTTGGTTTTCTGTTCTATCAGTTAATTATTTTTGTTGGCTGATCGTAATTATTTAAAATGTTTCGCAGTCAAGAAGTTCCTCGTTAAGTACAGGTTGTATCGTTGAATGGTTTTTCATTGGTTTCAAAAGCTATTGTTCTATTCAAATTTGAATTTCAGCTCGAGAAATTTGATTTTGAGTTCTCGTAACTCTGAAGCTCACATGGACCAACCACAAACTGACAATTGCAGTCAGTTTTCAAGCATTCACAATTATTGATTATTAATTGAATTGATTCAATTGTTAATAAATTAATTTTCGTCATAAAATAATATTAATTTTTATTTTAAATTCAACGACTTGCAATCAATTTTAATTGTGAATAAATCACATTTCTTCACATTTAAAATTGACAATAATTAATTTTACAATACAATGTAAATCAATTGATTTTAAATGTGAAGAAATATCATTTATTCACAATTAAAATTGACTGCAACTCGTTGAATTTAAAATAAAAAGTTAACATTAAAGATCGTTACAAGAAATTAATCCAAAAATAAAATAATACTTAGAATGATCCACTATTAAACGAATATTGTTATTGATTCAAGCAAATTAAAACAATGCAATACTCAGAAATTTCCCCCTGAACCACGATATTTGACCTGATTCAAATATAAGGGTTTGTGACTTTAGGATAGATTAGATTTCAAAAACGGTCCTAGGTGGAAAGCTTTAGTAGTTTTTAAAGTTTTATAGAGTGGGTCAAAAATTTGAATTTTGCTGACCTGTTTTGCAAGATTGCCCCCCCCCCCCTTATCACTCATTCCACCCTCCAAATCACCGTGGATATTTCAGATGACCCCTCCAAGCACAGATATTTCAGATGACCCCTCCACCTCCTAAGATCATCATTGCTAGACATTCAAAGGTCAAAAACTTTAAATGACAGTCTTTTTTGCCCAAAACTTGAAGCCTGTTAAAGTATCAAGTTGAAGTCTGCCATCTGCATACCGTATTCCAGATAAGATCTTTATTTCTTTGGAAAGGGAAAAACGAAAAAATGGAGAAAAAAGGCAAAAACGTAACAATGTGCATCGAAATGTCGTTTAGTAATCACTTCGTTACAAAGTTCTTCATTTTCTCCCTATTTTACCAGGAAGAAAGCTGCTTTCAGATCAGAATTAAGTTTCATCTCAAAAAATTTAAATTGTAATTGTGGTAACTAGTCAATACGATTGAAGATATTGCACATAATTGTTGATTGTTGATGTGACTTAACTTGTCTTCTACTCCATAACCGGAGTCTTCAAGACGTAATCTCCAAAAAAAAGCTTTAAATAATTCTTTTACTGACTTTATCCCCAAAGCAGAAGCATCAAACGAAGATTTTCAGGATATAAACTTAAATTCTGTTCAAAGTCAATCCTCAAAACTCCAATTCCTATTTTTTAGCAAAATCTACCAATATTTTGAGAAGTTCAAGTACTAGTCCACACTACTCTACGAGAACTCTATCGCAATAAATGTCTCCGTTTAGGACCCCCAATATTCATTTTTTTCGCAGGATGAAGCCCACATAGGTCTAGTTACCCTATATTATTGGGTAATGAATTTGATGATGTTGATTGATGAGTTGGACCTACAGTTTTAGGTGGGTTCCGAACCACCGGGAAGTAATTTTATAGCAGAGAACAGAGTCTTTTTGCTGGCCAATCCAATCGGTACCCTTACAAAGAGCGCCCAGGAGTTTCGTAGCTTGTCTCTGATTGAACAGATTTTTTTTGTAAATTATGTCTTGGTGACTCCAGTTATGGAATAAAAGACAAGTCAGATTAACAATTTTTCTTTCTTATTCACTATAGTTACCATAATTACTAAAAATAATTAGTTTAGGTGTGGCTTAAATTTGATACCTGTTACGGCACTCGGCTATCACTCCATTTTAAGATCACGTTTAGCACTATTGTGCTAATTCTGTTTTTCGATTAAACCTCAATATTCAATTTTGAGACCACTCAAAGTAGCCTACTGTGCTAATTCGCGTTTTTCGATTGAACCTCCACAAAGTGGATAAGAGTATTGTGCAGATGAATGACAGTGATGAAGCCAAAGCAGAAGCAGTTTAGGCCAATCCAGAGTGGTCCACACATCCTGCCTTTTGTTTCCACACACACAATTGAATGGATTCCGCATAGCAGTAAATTACAGTCCGCAATGATGAGATCGGTCCAGGCCGGATAAATGAAGGCTGGATGACCTCCACTCCTCCACTCCGCACATTCCTCAGCTGCAAATAAACGAAAAAGTGGAAAATTTACTGGAAGGGCAAATTTAGTGGCAAATTGTAACTAATACAATAAATTCATTTTTTTTTTTGGAGGATGAACCTCCAAATAGGTCTGATACCTGTGCGTGGGTAATGAGTTGGATGATGGTGATTGATGTATTGGACCTACAGTTTTAGGGGGGTTCTGAACCACCGGGAAGTGATTTAACAGCAGAAAACAGTGTCGTTTTTGCTGGCCAATCTAATCGGTCACCCTTACAAAGAGCACCCAGGAGAACGCAGCTTATCTCTATCTGATTGAACAGATACAGATCTTCTTGTACCTGCTAAGGCTCACGGCTATCACTTCCCAATAGTTTTGCAAAGTGTAATTCTAAATTAATATTCTAGTTCTAGAATTGGAAATAATTGGAAAACTGCGAGCCGCTTAGCGCAGTTGGTTGGGGCGTCGCTACTTCAGCTTGCTGTCGTTTAAGCGGTCGTGGGTTCGAATCCCACTCCACCGTCAGGCATTTATGTGTAATCATTCACCTCATTACCCACGCACAAGTCTCAGACTCATGTGGGCATCATCAGCAATAAAAAAAAGAAAAATAAATTGATCATTGTTCTTCAAGAGAAATTTCTTGAGAAAAATAGGCTTTACCTAACATTTGGATTCTTCGGTGTTGTAAATTTGCGAAGAAAGCAGTTGTGGGCGAAAGCCTGTTGTATCTTTGCTTTATTGTATTTTGCCATGAATGAATAAATGAGTAAATTGATACATAATAAATAATATGGACTGTTGAATGATACTGTATTGGAGCTTCGTTTTTAAAAAGTAAGCTTGTAAATCAAAAATGTTCAGGTGAAAATACCATTTCTAGTGATACTTGGACATAAATTATAAATTTACAAAAACACCACACACAATAAACAAAACATCCTCAATGAACAGTTAAATTTTAAATCAAACAAACGTTTTGACCACATCATACAAAACACCACAACTCTTCTAACCAACATACCAACATCGCTATCTAGGATGCCTTGAAGATGAGTTTCAACAACTCGAAAACGTTCGGCCAAGTGTGAGTATATTTATTATATATTTACAATCTAAAACTGACTGCAAGTCGTTAAATTTACAACAAAAAGCAACGCAGATCGTTATGGAACAAGAAATCCAAGAATAAATTATAATTTGGATTCTTCAGTTGAAAATTGGTGCCTGTTGTGTTAGCACTGATAGTGTTTCATGGTCACGAATAAATAAATAAATTAATAGATAAGTAAATAAATCAATTTATTCATTAAGAAATGAAGGTTGAAATTCCTTGTACAAATTCCTAACAGGACATTGTCTTTATCAAATGAGATATTATATCTAGCATTCAGTCAGTGTTTGAATTAATTTTGTTACAGCAACTCATAATCATTGGTAGTTTATTACAAATCAAATTATATAATTTATTGGATAATTATTGCAATATCCGGGGCTCCATAAATGAAACCCTTTCTCCGTTGTGCTTTCCAATTCCCGTTACTTATTGATTAAAAACCTGTCCATTTTTAAATGAAGTATCTTTCATTTTTTTCGGAGTATGAAGCCCACATAGGTCTGAGACCTGTGCGTGTTTAATGAATTGGATGATGGTGAATGATGAGTTGAACCTACAGTTTTTAGGTGGGTTCCGAACCACCGGGAAGTGATTTTACAGCAGAGAACAGAGTCCATTTAAATAAAAAAAGATTGAATTACACGATAATTTTCACAACAAATCAAAATAAATGAACAAGATTAGCTTCACTAGAATTGGTTCAGTACCTACTTCGAACTTCGTTGTTTCGAAGGCGACTTGAAAAGCATTTAGGCCTACTGAAAAAGAATTTTCAAGCCCTTCTTGAGTCAAGTTAATGAAGACGGGCGTAAGGACACCGTTCAAATTCCGTATTGAGAACTTCGGTTTCAGTTACACATCATAACAAAGCCAGAGCCTACCTTTGCTTTGATATCAATTACAACCAGTTTTGGGTGGAGTTAGTGGGAAGACAGAATGAAAAAGAAAGAGGGTACTTGTATCAAAGAAAAAGAGAGAAGAAAGTGAGAGTGACAGAACAGTGAGAAAAGCAGTGTCAGAATACGTAAGTGACAAGCAGAACAACAGACAAGTTGATACTGATATACTGCCCTCAACCTTAAAATGATCAAACTGTTCTTAATAATCTAAATTCTTTTGTCCTTTTATTTTATTTTCACTTTTACAAAAAAAGTGAGAAAAGCAGTGTCAGAAGAAGCAGTTTTTGAAGAGTCTTGAAAATATAGAAATATTTAAAAAACAATTGAAGAAATATTTAGTTGATAAAGCTTTTTATAGTGTACAAGAGTTCCTTTCACATCAAAATTAAGCCTCACCTCAACTAATTGAAGTAATTATGGTATCTAGTGTATAATATTGTTGATCTGACTTGTCTTATACTCCTTAACTGGAGTCTCCAAGACGTAATCTACAAAAAAAAAGAATACGAAGTTTTGACAAGTAAAACAACAGAGAATCTGATACTGATATAACTTACTGCCTTCAACCTTAAAATGATCAAACTCTTCATAATAATCTAGGCTAAATTCTTTTATCCTTTCATTTTTATTAATTAACTCTTTCATCAACTTAATCACCAGCTTTAATCAAATTGCCAACAGAATTTGGAAATTCCTTCCCAAAAACTAAGTTAGTTAGTTAACTAAAACTAACTTAGTTAGAAAAAAATTAGTTCAAGTATTTGAGCTACTTGTATTATACTCCTTAACTGGAGTCTCCAAGACGTAATCTACAAAAAAAAGAGACAAAAATTTCAAATTTTTGTAACTTCTTGACAAACTTTTATATTATCAAGAACTACTGCGATAGTTCTCTCTGTACTGTATCAGTCAAGTTTTATTAATTATATTTATTCCAGTTATTTTGTAAGAGCAATCATTTAAAATTTCTTCTACTTTTTAAAATCTGAGAAATTACTTATCAATGAGTATTGAAATTAATTTTCAGATCTTCACAACTTCTTCCAAGAATCTGACAAATTTTCCATCGAGGTTCAAAGTGATCATATTAGGCTACTATAAAATGTTTATTTATATATTTGTTTTTATATTTATACAGGGTGTTTCGGAACTCTTTACCAATACTTCTAGGCAGTGCTTCTGGACCATTAACACAAGTAAATATCGTAATAAAAATTTTCTAAAATCACCAGTTACTCACACAGCCGCCATTTTGTTTTTTCACTCATAATTTTTTTTATTCGAACACCTATGAATGTATGATTTTGAAATTTTGCAAACAGCTTTATAACAATTTAAACAATCTTTAAAAAATCAATCAAAATTTCCGACATCAAAAAACAAAATAGTGGCAATTTAAAATCTTTGAACAGGATTAAATTAATAATGGTTGATGATATCAAAATTTGACTAGAATAACGTTTTTTTGATATTTTTATTGCCAATCCAACGATACCTCATTTTCCGAAATTGGCAAACAATTAACAAAGATATGCTACTTCTTAGGGTGTGCGGTGGTTGAGAACGAGTTGCAGTTTTTTGCTTCCGGAAAATTTTGAAAGTTTTTCGTTTCCAACCACTGCACACCCTAAAAAGTAGCATATCTCTGTTAATTGTTGGCTAATCTTGGAAAATGAGGTATCGTTGGATTTGCAATAAAAATATCTAAAAAACGTTATTCTAGTCAAATTTTGATATCATCAGCCATTATCAATTTAATCCTGTTCAAAGATTTTAAATAGCCGCCATTTTGTTTTTTGATGTCAGAAAATTTTGATTAATTTTTTCAAGATTGTTTTAATTGTTATAAAGCTGTTTGCAAAATTTCAAAATTATACACTCATAGGTGTTCGAATAAAAAAATTATGAGTGAAAAAAACAAAATGGCGGCTGTGTGAGTAACTGGGGATTTTAGAACATTTTTATTACGATATTTACTTTTGTTAGTGGTCCAGAAACACTGCCTAGAAGTATTGGTAGAGAGCTCCAAAACACTCTGTATATGAATGATTACCGTATTTTTTTTAATTAGCAACTTTTAGATCCAATAGCTATAATGACGCACAATGATTAAGTTAACTTAGTAGTTAAATGAAATAGACTTCATTGATGCGATAGGTAAAAAAAATAAGAGCTTGGATCTGAGAGATGTTTTTTTTTTGAAGATTACGTCTTGCAGATTCCTGTAAAGAAGTATATGACAAGTCAGATCAACAATTATATACAAACAATCTAGTTACCATAATTTCATACAATGATACCATAATAATTATTATTAGTATATCACAAAATTACACAAAATGGCGAATTATTGACCATTGAGAGATTGAGACAGTACTCACACTTGACCTGCTTAACCTAGAGTTAGGAAAGAAGGGAATCCCTATTCAAAAGTTAAAACTATCTTCAAATTTTCCAGCTAGAACCACCCTTGCAACCTCCTAAAATTTGACATTTTCCCCATAAGCGATCGGTGAAAAAAGTTCAGATTGTTGCAGATATTTCCAAAAATTGACAAATTACTGTGAAAATCAGTCTCAAATTCTAAATTTTCGCTGTTTCCTCCTTAAATCTGACAATCTTCTTATCTAGGATCAGCGAGATAAATCTCAAGGTCGTTGAACTAGGCGCGACTCATTTGAACTGGCGCTGTGTCTTGATTGGCTGAGGCTTGTCTACAACACTTCACGTGTATATAGCATGCATGCATATGTATATACATGCACGCTTGTTATGTAATAATATTTTGAGTTGAGTTAATTGTGGGCAATGCATGTAAATGAACAATGAAAGAGACAGGCCGGACAGCTATAAATGGAAGGCATGAATTAATGTTGACGCTTTCTGTCTGCAGACTTTTTATTACGATTTGAATGAAGCTAGTTGGTGTCGAACACTAGAAGAGCGAAACAGTAAATAAATTGAGCAATTGAGAGATGAAAAATACTTCATTTTAAGGTGTTATAACGGACATCTTAGTTATTTTCATTCATATAAAAGGTGAGTTTTGTGGGGTGAGGTTATATACATCTTTGTTATAACCTGTTGCCGTTATTTTTATAAGAAAAGTAGTATAGATTATTGAAATTTTTATAGAAGAATTCATACATTTATAGGTATAGGTATAGTAGGCGGTAAGACGGTAGACCTATGTAAATAATTTATTAATCTATTGAATCCTGGGCTGAAATCCAGGAGGGATACAAAGATATTTCCACCCGTAAAATTCTCAAACAACACTGAATTATTGTTGTCGTGAAAATTATGTGTAAATTCTTTTGATTTTTTGTGTGTAGATTTTTGATGACAGTTCCGATTTGAAATCCAGTTTGATTTCTAAATGCTAAATCAGCTACTGTGACTATAGCATAGTATTCATTTAGACACTGTTTTGAAGAAATCGTGAGTTCTGGTTCTTCTAGACTCTTTTACGGAAAAGTGACAGTAGTGTTAAAATAGCTTCATTATGATACTGCTTTGATAAGACATGGGATAAAGTAAGCTGTATTGACATCACTTTCTAACCTCTCATATCTACTTTATAACGTGGCCATAAATAGAAGAGATTTTTGATCATCCTTGAACAAGTTAAAATTAGTCATTTATTTTTGTGTTAGACTCTTTCAAAGTGCAATGTGAAGGGGCTACCACTAAGCAAGTACTATAATAATAATAACAATAATAATAATATCGTGTGACCTTGATGGCTGGTTATGCAAGTACTAGAAAGAAGGGAATTTTATACAGAATCTTACAATTTGAGCAAGTTAAAATCGGTATTTTTGAGCTAGATTCTTTCAAAAGTTAATATGAAGATGCTACCGCTATGCAAGTACTAGAAAAAAGGGAGTTTTATACAAAATCTTACAATTTTAGCAAGCTAAGATTAGTACTTTTGGGCTATACTGTCTCAAAAGTCAATATAAAGATGCAACTGCTACGCAAGTACAAAAAAAGGGGTTTTGATACAAAATCTTACAATTTGAGCAAGCTGAAATCAGTATTTTTGAGCTGGAAACTTTCAAAAGTCAATATGAAGAGTCCACCACTATACAACTACTAGGAAAGAGGGATTTTTATACAAACTCTTACAATTTGAGCAAGCTGAAATCAGTATTTTCCAGCGATAAACTTTCAAAAATCAATAGGAAGAGGCTTCCGCTATACAAGTACTAGAAAAAAAAGGGGTTTTACACAAAATCTTACAATTTGAGCAATCTGTGATGTTTTCCATGACGAAATGAACAATCTAATATTAAAACTGACACTGTATTTCACTTTTAAATAATGTTTTACTCACATCTATTGGAGATGCTTGAGGAATGCATTTCACTTCTGAAAAGAAGCTTCGTCAGGTTAAAGACTGACGAAGCTTCTTTTCAGAAGTGAAATGCATTCCTCAAGCATCTCCAATAGATGTGAGTAAAACATTATTTAAAAGTGAAATACAGTGTCAGTTTTAATATTAAATTTGAGCAAGCTAAAATCAGTATTTTTGAGTTAGACTCTTTCAAAAGTAAATACAAAAATGCTACCGCTATGCTAGATTGCGTACAAGTACAAGAAAAATGGGATTTTTATACAAAGTCTGTCAATTTGAGCAAGCTTAAATCAGTAACTCTTTGTTGTAAATTTAACGAATTGCAGTCAGTTTTAAATTGTGGATATATAATAAATTAAATGTACTCACATTTTGCCGAACGTTTTCGAGATATTGAATCTCATCTTCAAGGCATGCCTTGAAGAGCTGCTTTGAAGGGTTGCCTTGAAGATGAGGTTCAATAACTCGAAAACGTTCGGCCAAATGTGAGTGCATTTATTATATATTCACAATTTAAAACTGACTGCAAGTCATTAAATTTACAACAAAAATTTAATATTAACATCGCATATCGTTATGGAACAAGAAATCCATGAATCTAAAATCAGTATTTTTGAGCAAGAAACTACCCAAAGTAAATTTAAAGAGGCTACCGCTATGCAAGTACAAGAAAAAAAGGAGTTTTATACAAAATGTCACAATTTTAGTAAGCTGATTAGTATTTTTGAGCTAGACTCTTTCAAAAGTCAATATGAGGCTACCACTATACAACTTCTAGGAAAAGGGGATTTTTATACAGTCTTAAAATTTGAGCGAGCTAATTTCAGTATTTTTGAGCTAGAAACTTTCAAAAGTCAATATGAAGAGGCTTCCGCTATACAAGTACTAGAAAAAAAGGGATTTTTTTACAAAATATTAAAATTTGAGCAAGCTATGACCAGTATTTTTGAACAAGAAACTTTCAAAAGTCATAATGAAGAGGCTTCCGCTGTACAAGTACAAGAAAAAGAGTCTTATACAAAATCTTACAATTTGAGCAAGCTAAAATCAGTATTTTTGAGCAAGACTCTTTCAAAAGTCAATGTAAAGATGCTACCGCAATGCAAGTACAAGAAAAAAGGGAGTTTTGTAAAAAATCTTTTCAATTTTAGCAAGTTAAATGAGTATTTTTGAGCTAGACTGTCTCAAAAGTTAGTATGAAGAGGCTTCCGCTATGCAAGTATAAGAAAAAAGGGATTTTTATACGAAATCTTACAATTTGAGCAAGTTGAAATCAGTATTTTTGAGCTAGAAACTTTTACAGGGAATTTTTGTTAAGAGGCCAGGCCAATAAAACGGTGAAGTGCTTCTGTGTGCCTGCGCTGCGCTATACGAGCGCTGCTCGCCTCCACTGGAATAATGAGGAAGTGTGGAATTAACAGTGTTGCATCGCCGGCATAACCATGTGCCCCATTTGTGCCACTCTCCTACGCACACACACCAGCACGGGCACAATCGTGGTACACACATTTACATACACTAGTTGACAATCCAAACTACGTCCACCTACGATAGAATCATTCCCCTCTTACAATAATAATAAAAGAGTCATAGACTAAGTTACCAATGTCGGATTGAACTGGTTTTTTTTTTTTAAAGTTTCACTGTTGGGGAAGTGTTGAAGTTCAGAGAGTTTAAAAGTTTGAAATTGTTTAGACCTCTGGATTATCCAGTTTAGACCTCTAGAGGCGCTTTAGAAGCCTAACAGACCTTAGAGGCCCCCGGCGCCGCGGGAACTTCAGGACCGTTTTTAAAGCCAATATGTGAAGTAGAGATTCGAATAGGCTGCATCTAGGATATTTTAAATTTCAACGTTATTCACCAGGGTCCCCTAATTTACTGTAGGTCTTCAAAGGCCCCACGATGCTGATGAGTCCCAGTATTTTCGGAGCCCCAAACATGGGTTTGAAGGTCCCCCAGACCACTTGAATGAAGTTGACACAATAGGCTTGAAAGGGGAAAAGATTTCTTAATATTTTTTCAGACGGGCTTCAAATGCTCATTTCTGTTACTGTTCAGATCTGATACCCCATGGTGATCGTGAAATTTGTCATGCCATGAAAAAATCAACAAATAATATAAGGGAAGAGGTTGATAGCCACAGAAAAAGCTAAGAGTTGCACTTTCAAGACTTGGAAAACAACTTTTTTCTTCGGTGGAGAACCCTTAGACTCACCAATGTCTTGGAGTTCCATCACCATCTATAATTATGTAATTACATAATTATTATAAGTTACAGATTGGAATTGAATGTGTTATTAATTCATTCTATCTATGCAATTTGAATCAAGTTCAATTCAGTCATAATAATTTTTATATTTTTACACATTTTACATATTCCAGTATTAGTGAATAGTTCGATGCGAATTCAAGAAGAGATCACAGAAAAATAGAAGAGAAGTTTATTGCTCTTTCTCTGGTGCCACTCAGTGCCCTTTTCCCTACCTTCCACAGCTTTTTCATGGAATGGTTTTCAGTTGGCCTACACTCGAATTTTATCTTTACATTAAAAAAACAATTCAAATTACTTACACAGATTCTTTTGAGTACAATAGGCAACTACACATAACTGGAAGACTTATTCAATGCTAGTTGGGAAATCGAGTCATTAATTGAAAATTGGTGTTTAGGGTTTAGGGAGCCTCCAACCAGAACTCTGCACTGGGCCACTAAAATGACTTTGGGTGGCCCTGATGTAATAATAATTTGAATTATTTGTTAAATTGGCACTTTAAAGATAAGAAGATAAAATCATAGAATTATGATGTTGAAGATTCATCTTGTTTCCACTAACATATAAGTTCTATAATAAGACTATATATAAAGTTCTATAAAGGACAAACTGGCAGGACCTTCACCCCTAGATTCAAATAAAACACAAGAGCCATCACACACCCAAACACACATTCCACTTTTGCTGAACACATCATTTCAACAGGCCACAGTTATACTGGCATTGACACTAATTTAGACACACTACACTTTACTCACAAAAGCCAAATTCTCAATGTTTTAGAGCAATATGAAATATACAAACACACAAAACAGAAACCTGACAACATTTTAAATGGACAAATTAACTTATTCTCACACACTTTTTGAAAAAATAATCCCAACTTCAAACCTCCCGCCTACTCATTCCCACCCCCACACTTCCAACATCCATAACCCTCAAACTCATGCCTTGAATCAATACACTGTGGGTCGTTTGACGATGCTCTGAACATCAGACTGAAACGGCCTTCCCGCCATAACGTGAGACACAATTTCTACTTAGAAGAGTTTTTAAGTTTTTATCATCATAGAATTGTTAGGAAATTAATCAATGAAAGGTTACAGAATTTCAAACTTAGTGGTAAAATAAACAACTCCCTTTTATGTAACCTTAATCCTATTAGGAACAAGTACTTCTGTACTAGTAAACTAGCATAATTTATCAACAACGATTACTATATTCCTGTCGCCTAATCTATTAAAAAAAAAACTAAGGCAAGAGACAACAAGGAATACATGTGACATGGAAGACAGTGAACAGGACAGGTCAATTAGTCAAGTTTTATTTTAGGAGGGGAAGCAGATTCAGGGTCAAGTCAAGATAGAAAGAGGATGACCGAATGGAAGAGGACTTGTGAGAGGAGGGAGAAAAAGAATGAGAGAGAATGACAGAGAAAAAGGAGAGAGAAAAGTCAACAACTGTCACTGAAGCAAGGGTCGAACTATCCTTTGTTTGACATACCGACAAACAGAAAAAGTTAACATACCCAACTGATAGACAAATAAACGTAGAAAAAGAAAACATCTTACTCTTTCTTTTTTTTGTTTTTTTACAACATGTTGTCCAATATTCTCTGTCTCACTCTGTATTTGGAAAGCTATGGAATACTTCATGGAATAGTTTCATATTTTTCAAAATATGCTATTTTTTGTCTCGGCTGTTTGTCTTATTAGTTTGTGGGCTATTCTCACAAGCATGTTGGGTGCATATTTTATGAACTTAGTATTTACACTTCTTAGCTGTCTCAATAAAAGGGGAATCTTGATTTTTTGTAAAGTACTGTAGTATTCATATAACTTGGCAGCGTGTAGCAGATGGGACATGCTACATCCGAACTCAATATACTGCTGCCAAGTTATATGAAAATTACAGTAGATTTTTTTGCAGATTTAGTTTTGGAGACTCCAGTTAAAGAGTATAAGACAAGAGTCAGATCTACAACTATACAATACACTTGTACTATACACTTGTTACTATAATTACTAAATATTTACTTTAAATATTTCCAATATTTGAGGATGAAGCCAACATAGGTTTTTTTGTAGTTTACGTCTTGGAGACTCCAGTTGAGGAGTATAAGACAAATCAGATTAACACTAGTCATATACACTAGATACCATAATAATTACTACATAAATTGGTTGAGGTGAGGCTTAATTTTGATGTGAAAGGAACTCTTGTACACTATAAAATGCTTTATCAACTAAATATTTTCTCAATTGTTTTTTAAATATTTCTATATTTTCAAGACTCTTTAGAAACTGCGGTAGCCTGTTGTAGAGTTTCCCACCAATATAACAAGGCTACTATTGAATAAGCTACTATCGTGACTCACCAAGTGATAACTCCTCGGCTTCTTGTATTATAATCGTGTATGTCTAAATGTTGGTTAATATCACTTTTTTTACATATAAAGTAGCTTCATACACATATAAGCAGGGTACAGTTAGGAAACCAAGTATCTTGAACAACGGCCTACATGAATCTAATCTATTTACTCTTTCCATACACCTAACCGCTTTCTTTTGGATCTTGAACACCCTATCAAGGTTTTGTTTTGATGAATTACCCCATACTTGGAAAGCATACCTAATAATATGTGATAGTAAGAGCCCATGGTAATCTGTAAAAAGTAAACTTAATCTAGCAAGCTGTCGCAGGACAAATACCTGAGATGAAATTTTAGAACATATGTTCTCAATGTATGTATATGTCTCTATAACAAAACTACAGTTGGAAATCTTTGATTTTATAAAAAAAAAAAGAATTATGCTGCCTTCAATAATGTCCTAGAAATTATTTTACCAAATTATTTAGCCTACTTGCTATACAAATTTAAACGCTGATAAAAATAATTTAATAAATTTGTTTAATATTTCAAAAATCTCAGCCATATTTTATTTTGCCTGCAGCTGATTTCAGGATGCATATGGGTATTCATTTGATAATAGCATGCTATAATATTCTCTTATGCATGACATTTCTGAATTTGTGGGAAAAAGATGTAATTTTATAATTAATATACATCCAGCTTTTTGTGTAACATTTATTATGAGGTGATAATAATTTGGTCTAATATTAAAACTGACACTGTATTTCACTTTCAAATATTGCTTTACTCACATATATTGGAGATGCTTGAGGAATGCATTTCACTTCTGAAAAAAAGCTTCGTCAGCCTCAGAAGTGAAATGCATTCCTCAAGCATCTCCAATATATGAGAGTAAAGAATTTTCAAAAGAGAAATACAGTGTCAGTTTAAATATTAGATTGTTCATTAAGTATTTTGTCATGGAAAACATCACAGAATAATTTTGTATTAGGCAAAGGCATCATTAAGACCATCGTTTGGAAAAATCAGTATTAATGCACAGTTTTGAAGATATTAGTCATTGCATTAGTCAAATCATGAAAATAGGTTGGAAAAGCATAAGTATTCATTTTAATGCTCTTGGATATGAGGGTAAAACGTCAAAAAAGGAGCATAATGTTCAACTTATTCCTAACAAGTTGAACAATTTGTAGGTTTCCCAGTCAGAACTGCTTGGTCTCTCAACTCATACAAGCATACTTTATAATAAATTGAGGTGACTTTAATAATAAACATTTTTATCAAATTTTGAAGAATGAATATGAGAATATTATTATTACTATTATTAGACGTAAAACTCCCAAAGTGGAAGACGCTGATTAAATATGGCTCATTTTTTGGACTTGTTCTTTTTGTTTGCCCACCAGCTTTTAATTTTTTGTGCGAATTCAGCTTTTCTCTCTTCACTCCATTTTGTTCCAACTCTTGGAGGTTTTGTCTCTGGTATAACTTCATTTGGAATATTATAATATAGAAATTTATTTATTTATTGTGGAAAAATTACAATGAATGTGAAGGTGCAACAGACTCAATGCAAAACTTCTCTCTTCAAAAATTTCGAATATGTTATATTGTCCAAAACATTGAGGTTAATTTTAATGGCGAAAATTAAGATTTACTAAAATACTCGACTTGAAAAATAATAAAATGATTCTTTTTCACTTGAAGACAATTAATTTAAATTTTCACTCAAAACGAAACACTGAAAACTGTAAATAATGGTCGATAATGTCAAATATAAAAACCCTTTCAACTTTCAACCACCATTGAAAAGATGTTGCATATCAGTTGTTTTTTGTGAAGTTTAAAAATTTTAGAAGGCCTTCATCACTCCCATAGTTTGCACCTGGTTTTGGAAGGTATATGAAAGTTTTTGACCCTAATTTCGCCAGCAAGCCGCCACTGCTTTCCAAGTAATTGAACACGAGGTACCACGAATAAAATTCAATCCCAACTATGAGTTCATTGTTTTGTAGCTAGAGCTCTGCTAGTACCGATTTAGGATGTGCCAAATAATGGACAGGATCAAAGCAATTGAAACATAACCTGAAACTTTGCAACTCCCACACATCAAGCAAGATGGCCGCATCTACTAAATTATAGTGGCGGCAAACAAGCATTCAGTATGCAACTGAGAGCCGTAGACGCCATCTTTCATTTAACACCTCAACTAAGTAACCCTATACAGCCTGGACCAGTACAACTTTGGACCTACTTGGAATGCCAAATAGTAGTGTGAACTATGATGCCATTTTGTTCTACTGTATGTTCAATACTGAGTCTAGAATAAAGGACTACTAAGTGAAATATTATTTTTCACTTCTTAAGAAAGATTTTATGTGTATTTTTTATACTTCTTAAGATTTTAAGATTTTATACTTAGATAAGATTTTATACTTATTATTTTTCACTTCTTAAGAAAGATTTTATGTGTATTTTTCAATGTATTGGATAGTGAATGAGAAAAAGAATAGTAGGATATTGTTCATTTATTTGTTTATTTGGTTATCTATTTATTAATATTAATTAATTTTTAATTAATTTTTTATATGATTCATTTCAAAATTAATTAATTAATTGAGAGCCAGATAATTGATTCATTTATTCGTTTATTCATTTATTCATTTATCAATTTATTCATTATTTCAGTCATTCATTCATTTATTCATTTTTAATTAATTTTTTAAATAATTTATCAAAACATTAATTTATTAATTAACCGAGAACCAGATAATTAATTGATTAATTTATTTATTTATCTATTTATTTATTGGAAATACAAATATTTTTTTTGTAGATTACGTCTTGGAGACTCCAGTTAAGGAGTATAAGACAAGTCAGATCAACAATATTATACACTAGATACCATAATTACTTTAATTAGTTGAGGTGAGGCTTAATTTTGATGTGAAAGGAACTCTGTGATGTTTTCCATGACGAAATACTTAATGAACAATCTAATATTAAAACTGACACTGTATTTCACTTTTAAATAATGTTTTACTCACATATATTGGAGATGCTTGAGGAATGCATTTCACTTCTGAAAAGAAGCTGACGAAGCTTCTTTTCAGAAGTGAAATGCATTCCTCAAGCATCTCCAATATATGTGAGTAAAACATTATTTAAAAGTGAAATACAGTGTCAGTTTTAATATTAGATTGAAAGGAACTCTTGTACACTATAAAAAGCTTTATCAACTAAATATTTCAATTGTTTTTTAAATATTTCAATATTTTCAAGACTCTTCAAAAACTGCGGTTATGAGAGAGTACCTAGGTAATCCTTTTATTGCATTGCCCTCACGACAAAAATTATAATTTAATACAAATAATAAAAAATTGTCATGAATTGAACTGAGCAATAACAACTAACACAGTATTAGCAGAAAAAATTAATTAATTCACTTAAATGTATAATGTAAAATTAATTCACTAAAATGTATAATGTAAAATTAATTCACTAAAATTTCAATGTAAATTTACTTTTATTTTAAATGTAACTAATTTACTTGAAAATACAATCTAATATCAAAACTGACACTGTATTTCTATTTAAATTATGATGTTTACTCACTTTAATACTGGAGATACCGGAGGGATGCATTTCACTTCTGTAGAGAAGCTTCATCAGTCTTCCCTTCCACTTGTTACAGTTATGTAACTGACAGTACTTTAAGGTCATGAATAACAGTATTTTCACCAATTCTATCAATTTAAAACGTCTCATTTATCATGAATTAGGTGGTAGATCAATATCTATTTTGGTTATTGACTTATTTATGAGCCAATAGTATTTGTTCATGGAGAGTATTTATCATTTATCATTTATTTATTTCAAATACATAGGCCTACATAAAAATGACAAATAATAGAGGATTACAGCTAATGCCAAAACAAACCTCATTGAATGCATTAGTTAGATTCTTTCAAAACAAACAAGGAAATCACAAAACAAAAATTGAAACGCTAAGCTAGCAAAGAAATAAAGTCAAAATAAATAGCCTGCAATAAGAAAACGGCATGAAGGGGACCCAGAGGTTGATTTAAAAAAAATTTCCACATTTTTTGTTTTTCGACTTAGAATATTCTCCATGAATTTCTCTTTACAGTGATACCAAACATATGGTATTTTGATCATTGTAAATATTTTTAATATTTTTTTGAAAAAATACAATTTTTCCTTCTGACGTAGATTTTACCAGTGAAATTTCTGTATTTTCAAAACTTTCTAATATTTGAAACATTGAACTGAGAAATAATTATGTATTTGGTATCAATGTAGAGGTAATTTTGTGCTAAATCATATGCTAACACTATTTTTCATGCAGATACAACACAGCTGTTCATTTCAGTTTAGATTTGAGGTTATGTTTGAAACAGACTATGTTAACATAATTATGTTAACAGAAACAGTCTATGAAGGGACAAAAACTTGATGATGGATGATTGTTAGGTGGCAAGAATAGGCTCACAGATGGAGCAATTGACTAGCTACAGTCATACTGTATGGTTATAAGAGGTAAAACTTCTGTAGAGGATACGAGGCGAGCAATTTGGGCAATTTATTTCCACAAATTGTCCACAGATGAGACACCATGTCATGGTCTTTGTCCTCCTGGTCCAGACTCATGGTGTAAATTCAAAAAACTGGAACTGGGTATCAAAAGAGTACAAACACAGAAACTCTCTGCCAGAAGGTGTGATGAAAGCCATCAAACCCATCTTCAAAGACTTGTCACAGCCCAGCCTTCTGAAGAAATGCCTCCATGGTAAAACGCAGAACACCAATGAGTCTTTCAACAATCTTATTTGGACAAGAATTCCCAAAAATGTCTTTGTCAAGCTGCATATCCTAAGTCTGGGTGTTTTTGATGCAGTGGGAGTCTTTAATAATGGCAATATTGTAAAGTGTAGAGTCTTGGAAAATTTGGGACTGAATCCAGGATTCTTTACTATGAAAAGTATGCAAATGCTTGATTTGGAAAGAATATGGAACAGTGAAAAGAAAATAAGTGATTTTGAAAGGAAAGCAAGGAGAAAGAAAATAAACTTGAGAAGGCTGCAGGAGGACCAGGAGGAAGGACAGGCAGACTATGAATATGGAATGTTTTGATGTCAGTAACTACAATTTTGCTGTTTTTCATTGTTTCTTGTACACCGTCTTTGTTTTTCATTGTTTCCCGTAAATTAGGTTTTTGAGTGATTGAGGAACATTTTCTCAAAAACTACTCAACATATGATGCTGAGATTTTTAGAGGTTACTCATATCATATCTTTACACATTTTGACCCGGGGATTTTGGGGAAAAATGAGGTAGAAAAAAGTTATAGCCATATATGAACGTAATTCTTCAATGTTGAAACATACTTCTTTAAAAAAATTATTTTTCGAAATCTAAGCAATATTTTTCGATTCCCCCGGGTCAAAAGTTGTAAATAGAGCTACTAAAGATGTGGTAAAAATTTGATAGCTATAGGACTATTTGTCACTGAGAAAATGTTCCTTACATTAACATGGGCTTAAATAGCACGTCCGGGTCCCCTGAAATAACAGCATAAAGAAAAATAATCCTGAACATTAGTTAACTTTAAACAATGAATTACCAAAATAGCTAGAAAATGGCATTAAATAACATTATAAAGAAAAATAACCCTAAAAATTAGTTAACTCTTAACAAAGAAATAATAGAATAGCTTGAAACAAAATAGAAGGTAGATATATTTATTTATGTTTCTTTATTTATTTAACTAACATACAATAAATGTAAATACAATAGACTATTGCCCAAAACTGCTTTTCACAAAATTTCAAATTAGGATAGAAACCTTAGGTTTGGTCTGTTTCACTAAAAATTCCCTAGAATATAGAAGTAGAGGAAAGAAGAAAACATTTATAATTTATGGTCTGCAAAACGATGTTAACATCTAAAATTCCAGAGCTTGAAAACATTTTCTACTAAAACTGCCCAAACTATCTGAGAAGGGGTCTAGAACTGGATTAAATCTATTGTACTATCACACAGTTCTTTGAATTATTTAAGAAGCTATTTTTTTTTCTGTTTAAGTTTGAGAATGGAGTGACTGGCGAAACTATAGTATGTCGTGCTTTTTTTAATGAATGTGGCTGCGTCAGCATTAGGTACGTTTTACCCGAAATTATGAATGAACTCTTTATTGAGTGGCATGATGCCCGTACGAACTGCCCAAACTTTATACCCAATCGAACAACATTCTCCCAAGGAAATGAAATTAGAAGAACCTACTTGACTTCGTTGATAATTTGCAAAATACCCAACCTGCCCCACAAGACCCTGATTGAGGACCGATTGGGGAACTCCTTCCCACGGGGTGCGCCCCCTCCCCTACGACCAAGAGTGCAAAACAAGTGTGGACACTGTGTGAGTGAGAATGTGCGTGCGTGTAGCAGCTGCGTGAGTGTGTGTGTGTGTGTGTGTGTGTGCATGTGAACTAGTACATAAGATAGTAGAATGTTTGAGGCTTCATTCATAAATGTAGTAGTAACTTAACCTCCCCCTTGTGTAAACCCCCCGTCCACCCTTTCATTCACTCATTCATTGAACCAGGATGTCCCAGATCAATTTTGCCCTGCGTAACCGCAACAACTATTCGCCCCCCCCCCCCCCCCCATAAACTTGCTCCCTCCACAAACTAGCATCACATAATAAACACAACACTTCTTCCTGTGAACTGTGCTCCAATAGAATTGGCCAACATTACTATCAAGTGGATGGTACCTAACCTAACCACTTGCAAAATAGTTTGTAGAATGAAACAGCCGTTGACTCACAAACAATGAAATTTCATTGAAAAAAATCAGGAATTTTTTAAAAAATCACAATAACTGGAATTATAAATCGTTCTACCTATTCTGATACAGTCAAACTGCTACGGTATATAAAGAGCTTCCAAGTAACGAAGGCTCTCAATGGCAGATCTCGGTCAGACAGCCTACATACTTATAATTAGGAGATCTGTGGTTTAATTCCCGGCGCTGACTGAATTTTGCGTGGTGGTATTCACCGATTTTAATTATTTTATTAGCATATGCATTTGTAAATACATACTTGTATAACAAATACTATGCATCGTCACTACACTATTCAGGCACTAGAAGTTTGTCAAAAACATGTAGGCTAATATGTTGGAAAAAATTATTCGTCAAAATTGATCAAATCATTTTAATGTAATCATAATAATATAAATATACTATCCCATGAAATTTTGTCTTTAAAAATTTCCAATAGCTTTCTATGCAGTTGTCATGTCTGCAGTACCGGAGGTCTTCAGCACAACTAATTGCTTTAAAAATGCACTTTCAATTAATTAACTTACATTGTGAACTAGGTTTGCATGAACTTACTGGATTATTTATTGATTTATTATGTTCTCCATAAAACAATAACCTAGCATAGTTCTTTGGGAAGTGATAGCTGTGAGCCGTAGCAGGTATCTGTTCAGTCAGATAAAGATAAGCAACGAATTTCTGGGCCCTCTTGATAAGGGTGACTGATTGAATTGACCTGCAAAAAATACTGTTCTCTGCTGTAAGATCACTTCCCGGTGGTTCGGAACCCATCTAAAACTGTAGATCCAACTTATAAATCACCATCATCGGACTCATTACCCATGCACAGGTCTCAGACCTGTGTGGGCTTCGTCCTCCAAAAAAAGAAAAGCAACATTATACGATAAGTTGAAAAGAAAGTCCCTCTTACATGGTCAACAACGAATTGGAATTAGAGGTGGTGAGTAAGAAAACAACGAAGGAGGCCTCTCTGATCAGCTGGAAGAGCCCCATTACGTGTGAGGAACTAGTTCTTGTCCTGTCATGTTGAAAAAATGTAAGAATCCGTAATTTGTATACTATTTCATTAATTTCTCAATTCTCAACAAAAATCCAAAATGTCAAGGATTCAAAAAAAATGGAGTCTGGTCCATTGACCCATGATGCAGCATTTGTAGGGTGCAGGCACCAATTAAAAGGCTAATGAACGCATAAAAGGCCGTTCAAAAATTGCCGGCACCACAATTCTGTCTTTCCTCTTTTGAACAATGCACCGTCGAATTGTCATTGTAGCAACTAATGGGTCATTATGGATAGGAGGGGGGAGGGGGTGACCTGCTGATTGAATTTAATTCGGGGGGGGGGGGGGGTTTCAGCACTTCCGGACTCACTTAATTGTATTGGTTTTGTCGTCTAGCATGTATTACTATATTAGACATATAAAAACTAATTACTAATTATTAATATTATAGGGCATTATTATCGGCTCAAAAATTTGAATCAAAATTGGATATTATGAACTCTTCTCAGCTATTTTTTTTAGTGTTCTGCTTCGACTGAACTTATAAATTAATATATTGAAGTGAAATATAACATATGTTATTTGAATGAAGAAATTTTGTTCAATGTAGAAATCTATAAATATAAAAGAAAGTCGTGTTAGTTACACCGTTTATAACTGAAGAACAGCTGGACCAATCAAATCAAATCATAATTTATTCAATCAATATCATAATAATTACAAAAATCCTTTTAGTTAAACTTCATGAATACAGAATATTTTATATCAGTAATTCACCTTTAGAAACCCCACTATAAAAAACTATGTGTTGGGGTATATGAGTCTGTTAATATTATTATTTTTATTTTATTTTTTAGTGCTATATAATATTATATAGTTGAAATATTTTTCAAAAATGAAGTTATTTGTTAAAATATTATGTTAAATGATAAATGTTAGTGCATATTATGTAATTAAACAAAATTAATAAATGTGAAAAATTAAAAAAAAAAAATTACCTAGAGTTATACTAGCCTAAATAGCTACTCAATGATAATAATACATTAAAATATCATAATAATACAAGAAAATTATAAATGCAAACAAAAATATAATAATTAATTGATATGAACAATTTTATAATATTTGATTTTTTGGATAATGTAACTTACTAAAATATAATATTTATCAATAAGAAATATTTAAATCAAAACAATAATCTAGCCTTTTATTAACAAAACACAACTGACTGACAGCGCACGACATGTTGACCAAGGTTTTTTGTTTTTTTAATAATGCAAAACGTCAGAGGGCCTAATTTGAACAAAATTCAAAATCGCGAACAGATTTAGACAACAGATGATTTATATTTGACATTATGCTTTCTAATATATCTATATATTATAATAGATCATATGATTATAGGCCCATATCATATGATCGTAACAAAATACTTGGTAACAAAATACAACTGACATGACGTCATGTAGTCTGTGGTTTGTTTTGAGCCCTAGGACTAACTTCTACCCTAACAGTCGTAGGAGGTTTAAATTTCAAATGTTTCTTCATTTAGAGGTGGTGAGTAAGAAAACAACGAAGTACGCCTCTCTGATCAGCTGGAAGAGCCCTAGGACTAACTTCTTCCCTAATAGTTCTGGAAGGTTGAAATTTTAAATGTATCCTCAGTCTAATAAAATCAAGGATAATTTATTTTGAGGTCGCAGCAACGCGCGACGGGCCGACTAGTATTATTATAAATACAAGAATTTTTGTCATTTTTTGCATATCTTGAGAGGGCCAAGCGTATATCTCTCTACCTTGCCAAAATGGCGCCTATGAATATCCTACATACTGACAGAAACTGCATTCCTTTAATCTTTAATGAGGAATTAAATTTAGAATTTTGTAATAAGATTCAATTAAGAATCCGCTTGATTTCAAACATCTAAGAACTGGCATGACTATAATAGATAATAGCAATGACTAACTTGGCAACCTCGCTTTTACAGACTCATATTTATTTCTCAGAAAAGAGGCGCCAAGCGTCTATGAAACATTTGCAGCAATGTATCCTACTATTTTTAATAACGATTTTATCAAAATTGATAATAATTATAGAGAAATAAAACCAAAACATTTACTAATCGACTATGACGCGCTTTCAATCAAAGTAGAGGCTTATGTGTAATTGGGACATCAGACTAAACGGAGGTTATAAGGCGAAAACGCGATAAAAGATGACTTTTTGAACCTTTGCCTCGTTAAAGACCGAAAATATGGCATTATTTAAAAATAATCATATCGGCGAGAGAAAGTTGACAACAATATGAACCAAGTTCAATGAAACTGTAGTGTACACATGCCGTGTGTTTGCAGATAATAAATTAATTTATCTCAAAATTGAAAAAAAATATATATATTGCAATGAATATTTTTAATTTAGTTACGACAATAGTTTCAATAGAGGTGTGATAATTTTTATTTTAAATGATTTTGTATTCAGATGTCATGATTTTAGGAAGCGACAATATGATGGAATTTTTTTGAGGATGAAGCCAACATATGCTTGAGACCTGTGCGCGGGTAATGAGTTGGTGAATGTGTTTGAAAGGCTATGTATTTTGTATAATTATGTACGAACTAATATTTCATTGAACAGTTCATTTTATACAAAACCTGTCAAGTGTTTTCTGATCTTGGATGGATGGATTAGGTAAGTAATAGTAGTGGGCCGTATAGGCCCGTAGCAGGTTTCTGTTCAATCATATAAGATAATCAACGCTCTCCTGGGCACTCTCTGTAAGGGTGACCGATTGGATTGGATTGGCCAGCAAAAAAGACTCTGTTATCTGCTGTAAAATCACTTCCCGATGGTTCGGAACCCACCTAAAATATAGGTTTAACATGTTTTCAATAACATTTGTTCAAGCGGCGAGGTGGAACTACCCGTAAGTGTCTCCCCAGCAATAAAAGCCAAACGCATCTATTTTTACTGTTATGAATTGATATTAAATTTAATTAATTCTTTGTTGAGGATGAAGGCCACATAGGTTTGACACCTGTGCGTGGGTAATGAGTTGGATGATGGTGATTGATGATTTGGAACTACAGTTTTCATCCACTACTTCCTCTGCAGGCATAATGGGTTCTAATTTTGTTATAGTTTTTATTGTATTTGTATTTTGAGAGATTTCAATAAATTTTATTTGATTGATTATGAACCACCAACTGGAGGTGATTTATTTAGGAGAGAACAGAGTATTTTTTCAATGAATACTCAATGAATAGTATCTGTATTCATTGATATTTTGCTGGTCAATCCAATCGGTCACCCTTACAAAGAGAACACAAGAGTTTGTAACTCATCTTTATCTGTCCAAAACTATTACTGCTCACGGCTACCACAAAAAAAAAATGTAATAGTACATCACAATCACATACACATTGAACTATGTGTTTGTACAGTACATATAAGAAAAAAAATACTTCAAAGATTTCCATCAGCAAGGCCAACCTTGTGCGCTGGATGCAAATCAAAACAATAATAATAATAATAATAATAATAATAACAAATTTAAGCAACCTTCAAAATAACTCACCACTTACATAATTCAATCTAATAACCTTCATTCGAATTTATAACGGGTCATACAGACTTTTTTAAAAACTGAACCAGATTTAAATTCAAATTTTGAGAATTTGGGATTAGTTAAATGATTTCTTTCGCTGCTATCAATTTATGATAAAAATACAAGCAAACAAAAATAGAACAGAGGAAGGTCTGGTGATGAAGATTATTATTATTATTATTATTATTATTATTAATTCATTCATTCATTAATTAATTATTATTATTACTGATGGAAAAACAGTATATTTTTCGTTGAGTGCTAACTAGTAAGATTCCCAATTTCATTCAATTTCTAAGTTAGGTTGTGTCTAAAAGAGATCCAGGAAAAGGGATGATCGAGGTAGCAGTGGTACTGTGCATACGTTGTCAGAACAGGCTCTGCGAATTTTGGAGCATAGTATATTAATTCGAACGGATAAGTAGTATTTTTGTTTATTATTATTAATATTTATAATATCTTAATAATTTACATCATTAACTTGTCTAATATAAGTTAAAGTATTTAAATAAAAAGTCAAATTCTATTTTCGAGGTTAGGTGTACCGATATTGATAAATTTTCTTGTAATTAAATAGTCTCAAGTTGACAATTGTAATAAATTAAGTGATATTTCATTAAACATTTAACTAAAATCAATTGAAAACAATTTTTAGCTAGGAAAATGAGTCCAAACAAGGCATCTAAATCTAATTGTTTAACTAAAACTCAGGTAGCTACGCGATCTCAGCAATTATTAACAAAAAAATCTCCAACAGCTCTTAAAGCTACTGTGGATGTAGAAGAAAAGGTTGCTAAACTATTGAGTGATCACAGAAAATTGAAAACAAAATTAGAAACATTACTAAAAAATTCTGAGGAAGAACGAATAGGGTTAGTGGATCACATAAAATCTCTGGAAGTTATTGTAAAATTGCAGCAGGAACACCATAAAACTGAAATACTAAATCTCACGAGTCAATGTAGGTCTATGTCAGAGGAAATCGAAATATTAAAATCAAAAATAAACTTGGCTAATGTAAGATCTGAACCTCTGATCAATACAAAAAAAGTAGAACCTAAATCAAATCGTGAAAAAATAAATAGAAATGGTCAAACAAAAACGTATAGTCAGGTTTTGCAAACAGCAACCAAAACTAAAGTAAGGGCAAATAACGATAGGAAAGGTAGAGTACTGCTCTTGACATCCAGTCATGGACGAGACTGTAGTGACCTACTAAATAAAAGATTAAAAAATAAGTATGAAGTTCAGAGCTTTTTCAAACCAAGTGCCCCTATAAACGCAATCGTAGAGTCAGCACAGGAGCAAACTAAAGATTTTGGAAAAAACGATTTTCTAATAGTACTGGGTGGCTCAAACAATATAAATGAACCTAATCTAAAACATCTTCCTGAAATAAATGAAAAAATTAAAGAGATTGTGCCACTCAGCCAAAAAACTAATGTAATAATAAGTACAATTCCGTATAGGTTTGATAGGTCAGAGCTAAATGAAGCCATTAAGTCAACAAATAAATCAATTCATAATACAATCAACAGCCTAAAAAATAAGAATTCTAAGCAGTTGGGGATTTGTTTTCTAAATGAAAGGCTGAAAAAACAAAACTTCACTAATCATGGTCTACATCTAAATCAATCTGGCAAAGTAATATTTTGTAATAGGCTGGCAGAGCTGATTGAAAGTCGTTTGCAATCTACTGTCAATAATTCTCCTAAACAATCATCTAATGAACCTTTTTTAGTAAAGTGGCTCAAAACCGGGAAGGGAAACTAGTTTCAGATGATAAATTCATATCTTCAATTGTATTAAAAGACGTTAATCGATCAAAAAATCAGGATAGCATTAGTGGAAGGAGCTCTTGTAGCAATCTGATAGGCTCTCAAGATTCTAAGAGATTAAGTAAATCTACTTCAATATGCAAAAGCAACGATAAAGTAATAAGGGATGATAGGGAAGTACCGGTACTCACTGTGTTCCATCAGAATATTCAATACATTCGTAACAAAATAGATAAAATCGACGTATTTTTTAAAAAAGAGGCTCCTGATATAGCTATTTTCACAGAGCATGGTTTAAAAGAAGATGAATTGTCACAACTAAATATTCCAAACTATTCATTGAAAGCGTCGTATTGCAGGACATCACATCGAAGTGGGGGAGTAGCTATCTTCACTAAAAATGCTAAGAATATGCAAACATTTAATTTAGAATATGTAGAGAAATTTGCTGTGGAAATGGATTTAGAAGTTACTGATTTGAGAGTAAAAATCGACAATAATTTCGAAGTAGCGGTGTTAGGTATTTACAGGTCACCAAATGGGGAATGGAACAATTTTTGTGAACTATTCAATAGGCTTTTAGAGATTACTACTACTCGTTTTACAAACGTTATTGTAGCGGGAGATTTCAATACAGAATTTTCAACACAGAATAAAATGACAGAAGATTTAAGGGATATTATATACATGAATAACTTGGAAATAAAAGTTCATGAACATACCAGAGTCACAAGAACATCACAAACAATAATTTATAACATCCTTACTAATATAGATTACTCTAAAACAAGATTAGGCGGCTCGGAACTATCTGATCATGACTATCAAATCTTAGAGGTGGGGTTGCAAGGTCATAAATCAATTGAAAAGAGTAGAGTAATGAAAGAAATTCAACAATGTGAACAGGGGAATATCGATTGTTTGAAGCAGAATCTGCTACAAGAAAACTGGAGTAGGGTTTACAATAGCAATAGTTTAAATGACAAATATGATAGTTTCATTAATATTTTAAGGTTTCATATTACTATGAGTTGTCCAGTTAAAAAAGTCCCTGTAAAGAACAAATCAGACAAGATTGAAGAGTGGATAACTGATGATATCCTTGCAGAAAGAAATAGGGTTAAAGATGCATATGATGAATTCAAACTATCTAGAAATATGTTAAGTGAAGATAATTACAAAGCTTTAAAGAAAAATTATACAAGAGAAGTGAAAAAAACGAAATGTAAGAAAACAGCTGAAATTTTGAATAATAGTGTGTACTTTAACACAGCAGTGTGGGATGTAATAAACAAAAATAGGCAAGTAGCTCATGTAGATGCTTATACTAGTGCCCCCAGAATAATTAACGAAAATAACAAATATATTGATGATAGTGTAGACATTTGTAATTTCTTTAACAGATATTATCAACTGGTTGCTAAGGATCTTCAAAAATCTCTTAATACAGGTATTAGTGATGCAAACATGAGGAATACTGAGGGGATTCAGAACGAATTAAAATTCCACCCAGTATGCCAAGACGAGTTGTCAAATATCATTGATGGTTTAAATAATAAAAAAACTGTAGGAATGGATGGGGTATCCAGTAAAATTCTGAAAGAATGTAAAGATCAATTGTTAGACCCTTTGATTCATTTGATCAATCATTCATTACAACAAGGTGTTTTTCCAGATAACTTAAAAGAGGGGAAGATCTTGCCAATCTTCAAAAGTGGTGATAGAGAAAAGGTAGAAAACTATAGGCCCATTAGTATTTTAAATGTAATAAGTAAAATTTTTGAAAGAGTAGTTCTAAATAGGTTACTTCTGCACCTTCAAGAAGCTAACTTTATCTGTGATGAACAGCATGGCTTCCAGAAAGGGAGATCAACAAAAACAGCCATAGTTTCTCTAGTTGAAAAACTAATAGATATAATAGATTCAGGTGATAAAGCTACTGCAATCTTCTTAGATCTGTCAAAGGCATTTGATTGTGTTAATCATAGAACTTTATTGGAAATACTGCACAATGTAGGTGTAAATGGGGTTGAACTGAAATGGTTTGAATCATATCTTATTGGGAGAAAACAATGTGTAGAACTAACTACAGTAGTTGGTAATAGTATAGTAAAGAATAAATATAATAAATTAGAGGTGCAAGCTGGAGTGCCTCAGGGGTCAATACTAGGTCCATTGCTTTTTTTTGTTATATGTCAACCGTTTACCTAAAGAATTAATTAGTGGTAGAGCCCTCTTATTTGCTGACGATACATCACTCATTTTTAGCAATTCCATTCTAGATCATTTAGAAATAAGTGCCCATATAGGTGTGCAGTCCATTGTCCAATTTTCAAATCAGTTGAAATTAACTATAAATAGTAAAAAATGCCAATACCTTCAATTCAAAAACACACATAATTTAAATGAAGATAGGGCTATAAACGTGTTTGTAAACGATAATCAATTAGACCAGGAAGAAAAAATTGCATTTCTAGGAGTTATGTTGGATAGACGATAATCAATCGATAGACGATTGACCTGGACTCCATACATTGAGAAAATATGTAGTAAAATTTCATCTGGGGTATTTGTCCTGCGACAGCTCGCTAGATTGAATGACAAAAAGTTACTTTTTACAGCTTACCATGGGCTCTTACTGTCACATATTAGGTATGCTATCTTAGTATGGGGTAATTCATCAAAACAAAATCTTGATAGGGTGTTTAAGATCCAAAAGAAAGCGGTTAGGTGTATAGAAAGAGTAAATAGATTAGATTCATGTAGGCCGTTGTTCAAGAGACTTGGTCTCCTAACTGTACCCTGCTTATATGTGTATGAAGCTACTTTATATGTAAAAACGAATGATATTAACCAAAATCTTGATGTACATGATTATAATACAAGAAGCCGAGGACATTATCACTTGGTGAGTCACAATAGTAGCTTATTCAAACAAAAACCTAGTTATATTGGTAGGAAATTCTACGACAAGCTACCGCAGTTTTTGAAGAGTCTTGAAAATATAGAAATATTTAAAAAACAATTGAAGAAATATTTAGTTGATAAAGCTTTTTATAGTGTACAAGAGTTCCTTTCACATCAAAATTAAGCCTCACCTCAACTAATTGAAGTAATTATGGTATCTAGTGTATAATATTGTTGATCTGACTTGTCTTATACTCCTTAACTGAAGTCTCCAAGACGTAATCTACAGAAAAAAAAAAAACAATTATTGCTTTCTACGCAAATTTTCAACACTGTAGAATCCAAATGTTCCATTGCATTGAGCATTAAAAATTGGGCGACCCAAGTGCATTTTACAATATTTCTTGAGTTCACTATCTTGTTAACGACCCTATCAATGGTTAACTTGTGATTTTTGGTCTCCTGCCAACAAAACTCACTCAAAAATGGAGCTATTTGTATTGAGCTGCAGGCTGCAGTAGAGTGAGAAGTGGTCTCATCAATCTTTTCCTAACTAGCAGACCACCTCCTTTTAAAAATCCTTGTTTTAATACCGGTGCTATAACCAATTTCAATTTTAACCAAACGATAGTTATACTTTCTTTTGCTGGAAAGAATGCTGCGATATAGAGCTTATATAACTATGCTATTGACTAGTGAACATATCGAAAATATTCATTGCAAAACAATATATCATTTTTTTAATTTTGAGATCAAATTGTACATTTAAATGTGAATTGGACTACTAATAAAGACAGAAAATAAGATGAGGAGGAAGAAAAATATGGAGAAATTGGAAAATTAGAACAAATTAGAAAGTAGATAAAGAAGAACATCAGTAAGAATGCAGTGATAAAGGAAATACTTGGGGAATACAGGAACAGAATAAGAATGAGATTATAAAGGAGAAAAAAGATAAATAGTAGTAGGTTTTTAAGGAAGAGAGGGAAAGGATGAGGAGAGGAAGAATAAGAACAAAGAAAAATAAAATAAAGATGGGTTAAAAGGATACAAGAGATTGAGGAGATGAAGCAGAGATGAATAAGGTAGAAAAATAGGAGAAAATGAAAGGTGAAGAGGAGAGTTATAGAACGAGAAACAGCAGGAGTATATGAAGAAGATGATAAAACAGAAGTAAAACAAAAAAAATAGCAAGAGAGAAGTTCGAAAAGGTGAAGAAGAGCCAGAAGAAGAAGGAGGAGTAGAAGGAGAAGGAGGAAGAGGAGGAGGAGGTGAAGTTGAAGATAGAAGATGAAGTAGAAAAAGAAAAAGAAGGAGAAGAAAAGAAGTAGTGGAGAAAATAAGAAGAAGAAGGAGGATGAGGAGGAGGAGGTGATATTGAAGATAAAAGATGAAGCAGAAGAAGAAGGAAGAGGAGGAGGAGGAGGAGAACGAGGAGAAGATCGAAGAGGAGTAGGAGGAAAAGGAGGAGGAGGAAGAGGAGAAGGAGGAGGTGAAGTTGAAAATAAAAGATGAAGTACAAGAAGGAGAGGAGGAAGTAGTTTAAAAAAGAAGAACAGGAAGAAGGAGGAGGAGGTGAAATTGAAGATGAAAAATGAAGCAGAAGAAGACGGAAGAGGAGGAGGAGGAGGAGATGAGAAGGAGGAGTAGGAGGGGCTATGGAGAAGGAGGAGGGGGCGATGGAGGAGGAGGAGGAGGAGGAGAAGTAGGAGTAGGAGGAGCGATGGAGGAGGAGGGGGAGATGGAGGAGGAGGAGGAGGAGGTGGAGGAAACGAAGAAGAGTGGGGAAGAGGCGAAGTTGAAGATAAAAGATGAAGTAAGTATAGAAGAAGAGAGGATAAAAAGAATCAGTTAAGACGGATGATGATCCAGCGTGGGAAGCTAAAATTAACGACTGGGTTTTAAGACCCGAAGCACGTGCCTTTTAAAATCATGCACTGTATATATACATATCCATACTCTATTCGTGTATCAACATTTTTCATGGGCTGCCTACTGTGTACCGCCATATTGCTTGGTAAAAAGTACATTAGAAGAAGTAAGAAGCATCTAGAGCGAATGTATCAACATAAAGAGTCGTGAGGTTATCTGAAGAACATTATTTTTGGTTGCTTTATGACTGAAATTTTATTTGGGATCTTCGAAAAATTTAAAAAAAATCTCATTTTTATCGAAAAATTTCAAGAGCCTATGGACTAGTATAGTGCAGAATAATAGTGAGGCATCTGTTCAATCAGATAAAGATAAGTTACGAACTCCTGCGCTCTCTTTGTGAGGGTGACCGATTGGATTGGCCAGCAAAGAGACTCTGTTCTCTGTTGTAAAATCACTTCCCAGTGGTTCGCAACCCACCTAAAACTGTAGGTCCACCTTGTCAATCATCATCATGCAACTCATTACCCACTCACGAGTGGGTAATGAGTGTCAAACCTATGTGGGCTTCATCCTCCAAACGATAAAATCATAAGCACAAATTGTACAATAAATTTTAAATAAAGTTCCTCTTACGTGGACAACAGCTTGTGTGTGAGAGCGATGTTGAAGAAATGTAAAAATCTGAAAATTTTTACAGTTGACACTATATTATTAATTTTTACATTTCTTCAGGTCTTAGGCCTAAGAAATGAAATAGGCTTCACAAAAAAAATCGTCTCTGTCAACGCCACTGCTCTTTTTTTCTGAGATCACTGCTTCATTGAAATTATGAACAGATAACCAAACTTATAATCATTAATTATATAATCAATACAGTATGGGAACAAATCACTTTCTACATGAACAAACCTACAAAACAATGTTCAAATATATCATCAATAATGATAATTAATCAATTATTGATGGATAGATGATGAACAGACATAGTGATTAGTGACAGTTGTCTGAATTGGCAACCTCTTAAATATTGTCTGATCACAATATTGATATTAATTTTCAATACTGTCGATTATTCTCTAAAAAAAAAATTATTTTTTAATTTTTAATTCAACTGACTATTCTTATCTACATAATTTGGTTATTTCTCATATGCAGGATGTCATTCTCAAATACCGTTGTTGTTATCTCCAATAAAATTGAAAAGGTGTAGTTTTATTCAAGCTGTTCTGTGAACAGTAGACATCACACCCAAGAATAAGGGTGCTTGCACAGAGGGACATACTCCATGTACTCATTGATAATCACCAATTCAAAATTGAACACATTCATCAGACCTAACACATGATTCAATTTGCGTAGTTTATTCATTTCATATCTGTCTTCCACAAAAAACCATTCTGATTTACATCAACAAGGCTGCGTTTCTATTCTCGACAGCTGATTGTTCAAATCAGATCAGATTTCACATACCTGATGATTGAATTTCTATAACTACATAATTAAATTAGTATAATTATTGTTTACTTAGTAATCACTTGTTATTATACTTATTTGAAATATTTGAAGTGATTTGTTTCTCTCAAAAATATCATATGTTATTCTTATAAATGATAACTTAATCCTCATGAACGCTCAGCCAGATATATAGACTAAGAGAGCCCAAGTTCTTTTAATCTAATTCAAATAATACCTTAATAAGATCTAATAATACCAAATAAGATCTTTTAATCAGTTCTTTTAATCTAATTAATGGGGAAGTGATAGCCGTGAGCCGTAGCAGGTATCTGTTCAATCAAAAAATAAGCTGCGTTCACGTAGGACATGTTTGTAACGGTGACCGATTAGATTGACCAGCAAAAAAGACACTGTTCTCTGCTGTAAAATCACCTCCCGGTGGTTCGGAACCCACCTAAAACTGTAGGTCCAACTCATCAATCACCATCATCCAACTCATTACCCACGCACAGGTCTTAGACCTATGTGGGCTTCATCCTAAAAAAAAATTCCAATTGCATAATATGATGAAGAATCTTCTTTAAAGAATCATAATATGATTATAATATTTCCTTACTTATGTTTCCTATAGAAAAATGCCTGAGAGCCTTACTTCTTTCCTTTCAAATATCCTTTAAAAGCAAGCAAATTTTGAAAACCCTTACACATACGCACATACAGCGCTGGGCATTCCTTAAAGGAAGATCCGTGCAAAATTTTATTGAATTTTGTCTACGCGTTTATCTGTAAATACGTTATAGACAGACTAATGCGAAACGGTCGACTTGAAACAGAGACCTCTCTTCGTTCGGTCAAAAATTGAAAAAAGGTATATATATCCAATAAAATTGACAAAGGTTAGATAAATTTTCTTCACCAGTGCAAGTAGCAATACAAAAATGAGCGTTCGAATAAATTCGTGCCCAAATTTCTAAAATAATATTACGAGTTTGTGACCAAGTTTAACTACAAAAAGCATCCTATCCTACAGTTATAGTAGAGCAACAGTGGTAGAAGAATAGCCCAGTAATTTGTTAAGCGCGATACATCCAATTTCCTGTTTCCGCTGTCAGTTTTTCCACTAGCATGCTCAGGAATGAAGAGAGAAGGTTGTTTTGGGTGCATGGTGATGGTGAGGAAGGGTTGACAGTTGAAAAAGGTGAACTAGAACCGTTGATGCTGTTGTTGTTGTTACCGGAATAAACACTGATTTTAAAAACAGCGTTCAGATTGTTCCCTTTCTAAAACACGCTTTTGTTAAGCGAAAAATAATTTATTAGACGATGATATTGGAATTGAGGATGGACGGTAAGTGATAATTATTGATCTGAATATATAATTCTTGTTAGAATTGAATTGTGGAACTGAATACTCACTGAATACGACGGAATAGAGAAACGAAGTATAAAAGAAAAGTACAGTATACTTCATAAAAATATAGTAACCTTCTTTTCTTTTTTTTTTTAAGGGTGAAGCCCACATAGGTCTAAGACCTGTGCGTAGGTAATGAGTTGGATGATGGTGATTGATGAGCTGGACCTACAGTTTTAGGTGTTGGTTTTACTGACATTTAAAAGTGTGAATTAATTATATTGATAAATAAACACTCTCAAAAGTTAGTTTTACTTTTACTTTATTAATTTTACTTTAGAACACACAACAGCAAAAACATCCTCCATACGCCATCTTATCATCAGCACTCATACAGTGCCACCAATATTATAAAGTTAAAATTACCCTTAATTTTAAATTTGTCATAACCATATATAAGAGTCCTTGAAGTTGTCAAAGCATTACATAGTACAATACATCTAACAATCATTACACTAGTGAAATGATAGAGTAAAATTCAAATTACATACATTATTTTGAAAAAGAAAATACACAAGAATTAAGTGAGATAAAAATACATAGTCTAAGTATTAGGTGATAACAGAAGAGCTAAACTTTTCAAACTTAAATTTTTCAAGTGGTTTTGTGAAACCATCTGCAATGTTTTTACAACTCTCGATATATTTTATTTTAACTTTACCATCTCTTAATTTTTCCATCAGGAAATGATAACGAACATCTATATGTTTGCTCCTTCTATTAAATACCCCATTGTTGATCAGTTTAATGGCACTTTGATTATCCATATTAAGAATTACCTCAACTTCACAGTTGATTATTTCTTCAAGCAAACATTTAAGATGTAGTATCTCTTTCACACAGTCAGCAGCTGCAATATACTCAGCCTCAGTACTAGACATAGCAACTATTGGCTGTTTTCTAGAACACCAAGCAATAGGCCCCCCCCCCCCCCCCCGAGTAGTAGATTACATATCCTGAAATACTTTTGCGACTTTCGGTATCATTTGCATAATCAGAGTCACAAAATGCTTCAATAATATTACTATTTTTACTTTCTTTTAAAAACGCTACACCTTTATCTGTTGAACCTTTTATGTATCTTAAGGTTTGTTTTACATTAACAACATCACTATTTTTCCAGTTTTCTAAATGCCTACTTTCCAAGTTTACAGCAAGAGAAATGTCTGGTCTTGTCTTGCTTGATAAATACAGCAAACTCCCTACAGCTTCCCTCAAAGGAAAATTACTGACTTTACTGTTGGTAGTAATATTTTGATTAGCTTGACTTATTGGAATGCTTGGAACTTTAGCTTCAGTCATATTGAATCTGTCAACAACTTGACTTGCATACTTTGGTTGCCTTAGTACAATCTTATCTGGTTTTTCATCAATAGACATTCCCAAGAAATATTTTGGATTATAATCAATTTTTATTTCAAACTGAGCACTTAATTTTGTCAATAATTTTTTCATATCTGTTTCAATTTCTCCAATTACAATACCATCATCAACAAAAAGTGCTAAAACTATCTTACAATCTTTAGTCTTGAAAATACACCGTTCAACACTAACAGGATCCAACCCATTTTCAGCTAAGCTTTTAGAAAAACACTGATTCCATTTTAATGGTGCTTGCTTCAAACCATACAATGCCTTTTTAAGTTTCACAATTTTATTTTCACCAAATCCTTCTGGTAGACTTAAAAAAATTTCCTCATCTAGATTCCCATACAAAAATGCTGTCTTAATATCAAACTGCATCATGTTATATCTTTTATTTGCTGCAATACCAAAAATCAATCTTAAAGCTGCATTGCTTACAACTGGGCTATATGTCTCATTATAGTCTATCCCCTTTTCTTGTTCAAACCCTCTAGCAACAAGTCTTGCTTTATATTTCCCATTATCTTTAATTGTGAATACCCATTTACTGCTAACTATTTTAGAGTCCATACAATCATTTTCTCCAACACACTCCCAAGTATTATTCTTTATTAGAGACGACTTTTCTTCTTCAATGGCTATTTTCCATAAGTCTTTATCACTACCTGTTACAGCTTCCTCATAAGTAAGTAATACATAGTCATTAAATTTATTTGGAATCCTTCTATTTCTTTGTGGTCTACAATCATTGATTTGATACACATTTTCTGGAATAGCATTTTCTGCTTGATCAAGATCTAAATTGTCAAAATTATCTCTTACAACCCTATCTACCTCATCAATGGAATCATCAATATTGTCAACATCAGAAATTTTATCAATCATGTTTATTTTAATCTTACTACTAATTTCAGATTCTGAATTATTTTGAACCTGTTGCGAAAAAACTACATTTCTAGCAATAATAATTTTCCTTGCCATTTTATCCCACAATCTAAATCCATTCACAGTATACCCAATAAATACATACTTTTTAGTTCTACTGTCTAATTTTTTTAAATGACCTGGTACATGACTAAATGCATCACACCCAAAAATTTGGAGTCTTGTAAGATCAGGCTTTTTTGAATACCATTTCTCATATGGGGTACAATCTACAGTTTCAGTAGGACTTCTATTGATCAGATAAGCTGCAACCCTTATTGCTTCTCCCCACATTTCCTTATTTAACCCTGAATCGAACAAAAGAGCTCTTACTTTTTCAACTAATGTCCTGTTCATTCTTTCTGCTTTTCCATTCAGCTCAGGTGAATATGGTACAGTATACTCTATTACTATTCCTTTGTTTTTACACCACTCCTTAAGTTATTACAAGTATACTCCCCACCATTGTCACAACGAAAACGACCTATTTTTAAATTCCATTTAGATTCAACTTCAGCAGCATATTGTTTGATAGCATCAAAAACTTCACTTTTCTTTTGTACAAGATACACCATGACAAAGTGTGTATAATCGTCAAGAAATACAAGAAAATATTTATTATTATCCCAAGTGATTGGTTCTATAGGCCCACAAAGATCAGTATGAATAATTTGAAGTGGCCTAGTGGCCCTTTCTCTGACACTATTAAATGGCTGTCGAGTTTGGCGAGCTGTTATACAAATTTCACAAATTTTATTGCCTGTTTCCATTACATTTTTATTACTTAATTCAATTCCATCACTCAAATTTAAAAGTTTGCACATATTTTTAAAGCTGAGATGACCTAACCTTCTATGCCATGTAAGGGCATCATCTTCCATAGCTACATTTGTTTCATGAGAAAATTGTTTTTCATTAATTGTCAAGTTAATTGAAAATAAGTTGTCTAATTTTTGACCCTCAATTATATGATTATTTTTTTTAATTTGAACTTTATCATTACTGAAATGTACAGAACCACCTTTTGATGTTATTGCACTAACTGATAGCAAGTTTTTACTCAGATCAGGAACATACATGACATCACTTAGTTTGCATTCATTAGCTATAAGATTGCCTTTTGAATCAGACATCATTGACTGAGATGTTTTAGCCAAACCTATTTCTACATTTTGTTTCTCAATTTCCTTTAGAATAAGCTTATCATTCACCATATGTGAAGTTGCACCAGAGTCAATCACAAACTCTACTGAGAGATTTGAAGTAGATTTACTGGAATCAATTTGTTTTTCTGAGGTTAAAAATGATACTTGATTAAAATTTTTTGTGTCTTTTTTTCTAAAATAGCAATCCTTGTCAAAATGATTGTTTTTCTTACAAATTGAACAAAACTTATTCGTCTTACACTGAGATATTACATGACCCACTCCGTTGCACTTGAAGCATCTCTTAGTATTACTTGTACTTACAGTTGGTCGATAATTATTTGAGCACGATTTTGCAATGTGTCCAGTCTTTTTGCATTTGTAGCACTTGATTTCTGTTTTGAAAGCGACATTTTCGGAGCTGTTCACACTTGAATCACTTCTGCATTCTTCAGCTATCAGTCGAGAGGTTAATGTAGGTAGAGTTTTCTTATCATCTGGCATAGACTCCCACGCACTGATAAAATATTTGAAACGTTCTGGAAGAATACACAATATTTTGGAAATAAGCATGTCTTCAGTAATTTCATTTTGTAGAGATTTCAGTCTATATGAAAGGTTTTCAAGGTTACTAATATTCGAGGCAATGTCCAACTTTTTATCATACGAAAAATTGAAAAATTCTTGTAATAGGTTATATTTTTGCTGCTCACTGTCCCTTTCATATATTTTACACAGTTTGTCAAACATGGATTTCGAATTTTCACAATTTATTATGTGCATCAGCGGTCCTTTGTCGATGGTTGTTGTGATAAGTTTTTGAGCTTTGGCATCACGTTTTAACCATGAAGGTTTGTCCTTGGAATCATCAAGTATTTCACTACCATCCACAATTGTCCACAGTTCTAGCGATTTTAGACTGATTTTAAGTTGAAACTTCCAAATACTAAAATTTTCAATGTTTTTAAGTTTTTCTATGTCACATTCTTCACTCTTAATCATGATGTTGCCGGTTTTGTTGTTCGATTTCACAACGATTCTACGATTCCCTCAACTATTTTCACAAAGATTTTACACTTCCGATTTTACCATTCACACTTACTCTGGGCCCATAACCTGTTGGTTTTACTGACATTTAAAAGTGTGAATTAATTATATTGATAAATAAACACTCTCAAAAGTTAGTTTTACTTTTACTTTATTAATTTTACTTTAGAACACACAACAGCAAAAACATCCTCCATACGCCATCTTATCATCAGCACTCATACAGTGCCACCAATATTATAAAGTTAAAATTATCCTTCAACATTAGGTGGGTTCCGAACCACCGGGAAGTGATTTTACAGCAGAGAACCGTGACTTTTTTTCTGGCCAATCTAATCGTTCACCCTTACAAAAAGTGCCCAGGAGAACGCAACTTATCTCTATCTGATTGAACAGATACCTACTCCGGCTCACTATTATGGTTAGATTTGATCAACTTACTTTACAAGAAAGAAAGGAGACTAGAAAAATATGTCTATTTTAATTGAGAACAGAAAAATAACAACAAAGGAAAACTTGAAGATGCAATAAATAGAGATTGTAAAGTTTCTAGGGTGGGAAAAGGAAGAAGTAGTTTTGAAAAATTGAAGACACCTAAATTGAAGATAATATGTCGTAAGGACACGTAATGATAAAAAATGAACAATACAGAAAAAAATTCCAAAAACATGGCGATTGATTCACGTCCATTTATTCGATTCTTCTAGTTCGTTGTTCAAAGTTATCGAGGACTGTAGCCAAATAACTGATTAACAAACAGGCGCGGTTCCTCTATTGGGACTCTCGGACTCCGCCCCCCTTTGCAAATCAATATTGAAAAAGTTTTCATTTGATAAAAAATAAAACGAAAACTTTTAATAGAACCGTATTATATAAATCATATAGGCCTAAATTTATTCTATCAGTTTAAATTTTTGTAATATTTGGTGATCATGCAAGTTCAAAAACTTCCTATAATATGAGACCGTAGAAAACATGTTAGTAGCGCGAAACTGACTTGTGGGGCGCAAGGCAGAGAGTGGGAGAGAGTCCGTTTTCTCTGCTAAGGAAGCCAGTGCAACAACCATAATAAATACAGCTGGAACGGTGCTGTGACGTCATTTGCATGCAGTGTATAGGACGATTTGGGACTCCGTCCAAAACCATTGCCAACCTGACCTTCCTGCTTTTCAGTTGGGAATCACTGAGCTCTTCATTGGTTCGTCTCAAATTAAAAATTCATTTTTCGTCAGCTGAATTAAATTATAACACAATTATTGATTAAAATTCGTATTCGATTATTTAAAAAATAATAATAGTCTGTTTGCAGGTTGGTCAGTTTCATATTATTCTCAATTATATTGTGTTTGAGTTGAATTGGCACAACTGACGAAACGCCAGAAGACGGGAAGCATATGAAACAAGCATGAGATTATGAGGTTATATTATGATTTGCAAATCGCGGTAGTGTATTTTAATAACGGTATTATTTTTATTTAAAAATAAAAGGTCAGGCTTGTGTTTTCTGAATAATTTGTATGAACAGTTTATTGACTGTCAATTGCAGAATGAATGTATCGGAATCTAGAACAGTGTTGTCCTTTCCTATACTGGAATTACATCAAATCAAGTAAGTGATATCATAAAACGAGAAATAATTAGCTTGGATCAAAGAGTGGATTACTTTGTTCAGCTCCCTTGAATTTTGATGTCCTACGCTTGATTTTTGTTTCTTACATGTCTAATTTTTGATGGAAGGGACTATTATTTTGGGTGCAGTAAATTCAAATACGTCATTCTCAGCAGGCTGAATTTAATATTTTTGAATGAACCTCCGGTGCATAATATCTCTAGGTTTGCTAGTTGTGAAACCGTTTAACAGCATTTTTGCGCTATTCTGTTCTAGTGAACAGTAGAGTAGGTATATATGGATAAAACATTTTTTGAACAGCCTCGTAATCGTTTAGAGTTATTCTCTCAAAGGGCTAATTAGATAAAACTTGTGGAAAGGGACCCCATCTTGACTGGGGGTATTCTAGACCCCTGGAGCTCTTCCAACCATTTTGACCACGAGCCGCTACTGAACAAATAACACTTTTATTTGAAAATCTTATTGTTGTTTGATTTAAATATGCATAATATCAATGTTTGACCGCCATTTTTAATAAATGAATTTCATCCAATATCAATGCATGGGTCTACTTCTGAATTTAAAAATAAACTTTAGTTTGATTGAGTTTAAGATTGTTATAACTGCCGAATCTAGTACCTTTATCGCAGTACCTTATTTTATCTATTTTATTATCATAAATGCTTGAATAACTGTACTATGGCTTCTTTTCTTTCAACTATCTTCACATGCTGTCTATTGTTGTTAACCTTTTACTCTCATTGGTTAGCTCTTCCCATTGTTGAAAGTGGGTGTGACATGTCTCAGTAAACAGCCAATGGCAGCACTCCATAGTTCAGCCTTTTAGAGGCCGCCATTTTGTTAACCAGAAACATCTATTTGATGGCCAATAGCAGGTTATGAAAGATGTTGCTACACTGTATACAAAAAATTACAGGGTTTGTATTAAATTTACTATATGAAAATATTCTAGTTTATACATAATTATACAAAGTAGACCTTCACATTCACCAAACATATCAACTTGCCGAGGTGGCTTGTTAATGCAATAAGTGGTAAAATAAAATCTGAGATGTATCGTCAGGGAAGAGGGAAGTGATAGCCGAGTGCCGTAGAAGGTTCAATCAGAGATAAGCTACGAAACTCCTTTGTAAGGGTGACCGATTGGATTGGCCAGCAAAAACGACTCTGTTCTCTGCTGTAAAATCACTTCCCGGTGGCTCGCAACCCACCTTAAACTGTAGGTCCAACTCATCAATCACCATCCAATTCATCACCCAATTCATTACTTACGCACAGGTCTTAGACCTATGTGGGCTTTATCCTCCGAAAAAAGTGCAAAAATGCAGTTTGTAGTTAATGTATTTTTGGGAATCGAACGATTGCATCAAAGCAATCACAATTTAGCTTCAAAGCTGTCTCTTCAGACAGCCGAGTAAGTGACATTAAACACTGAAGTACTCTTGATTTGAATAGGCAGGGGCAAGGCTTGCTCCAAGTACCAGCAATAATAGTGATTTACATGACGTTCAAATAAATAGAATTAAGTGTTGATAACGATTAAGGAGGAATATTAGGGGTAGAGTGCAGTGACCCCTGGCGCGGGGTGAGAGATGACATGCTTGTTTTGTCACCCCCAATGCACTCCCATGCAATCTTATTCGTCTGGGTCCTCCGGTACTGGATGCATATGCGGGTATGGGTCATCATTACAGGCAATTGATTGATGAGCGGTTGGGTGGGGAAGGTGAGGGAGTCGAGAGTAGTAGATTTGTAAGAACAATAGAAACGCTTTAAAGACAAATGCATTTTAGATAGGATAAATTAGGATAAATAATAATAATAATAATAATAAATGATAATAATAATTTATTTATTTATTGTGACAAAATTACGAATGAATGTGAAGGCGCAACTGACTCAAGTCCAAATTGAAAGTAATTTAAAAAAATATTTTATTTTATTACTAAAATAATTAATATTATCACTTTCCATTCACTTTAAATTAATTTAATTTATTACTAAAATAATAATTAAGGTCTTGAAATCAGATTACTTTAAACCTTGTTCTCCGTGAACTCAACCAATAATTTCTATAGATTATGATGTTGAAGATCCATCTTGTTTCCACTAATATGTATTATGAACTTAAAAAACACTTTTGAATGGAAATTGACTCACGTTATGGCGTGACGGCCGTTTCGCTTTGTTGTCTACAGCATCATCAGACGACCCACAGTACACTCAGAGTGTACTGTGGGTCGTCTGATGATGCTCTAGACAACAGAGCGAAACGGCCGTCACGCCATAACGTGAGTCAATTTCCATTCAAAAGTGTTTTTTAAGTTCATAATTTCTATAGACTTCGCTACTTATTCTACTGTATTATATATATTATCATGTGAATGTATTTAACAAATGAGAAATGAAGTAGATTCGAATGAATACAGAGCTAACTGAGTGATGACAGGTCCTGACAAGGCTAGGCTTGATTGTGATAGGTGAACCTTCACAACAGTGAAGATATAAAAATAAATGGATAAATATTCTATTCTATAGTAAATAATTAAATTCTTTCGTCCTGTGGCGTAGCCAAGATTAGATTTCGGGGGGGGGGGGGACTCACCAATGGGGGGGGGGGGGGGTCTGGAGGATAGGAGGGTCTCTCTCTGTCCTATTGGTTGTGCTTTGATTGAGATTCCCATTCATTTTCTTTCTTTAATAATTAGTATTCTTGTTCTTTCTTTATTCATATGTTTTTCTCCCTTTTCTAATTCTTTCTTCCAATTTGTTTCTACTCAATTCATCTGGACACTTTCTACTAATTTAATTACTTGCTCCTTGCTATTGCGCCCTTTGATGCTTTTAATCTCATCAATCTCAACTTCATCATCATTCTCTTTTCTTTTTTTTTTCTTTTCTATTTCATAAGTCCATTGTACAATTTGTTTCCCAGTTATTCATTTTTATTTTTACTTCTTTTTTTTGCTACATACATTTCATGAGTTATGTTTTATCATTAGCAAATATATATTTTTTTCTTTTAATTAATCTTTTTAGTTTATTTCAACTATAATTACTTAATGTAATGTAATATTTTATATCTTAGGTTATATTTATTAGTGTTTGCCATAGGTCTTACTAGACCTGGCAACGTAAGATGTTATAAATAAATATCAAATATCTCTCTCTCTCTTACTCACCCTCTCACTCTCTCTCGCTCTTTCTCTCACTCTCACTCTCTCTCTATCGCTCACCCTCTCTCACTCTCTCTCGCTCTTTCTCTCACTCTCACTCTCTCTCTATCGCTCACCCTCTCTCACTCTCACACTCTAACTCTATCTCTTACTCACCCACTATCTCACAATATCTCTCTCATGCTCTCTCACTCTCCCTCTCTCTCATACCCTCTCTTACTCTCTCCTTGCAGTCACCAGACCCACGCCTATTGAATAATGTTGACACATTGAAAAATAATAGTAACGAAGTTATCATACCACCATCATCCGGTTAGCCTTCCTCACAGATTCCATCTCAACATAAACATAACTGATCCCAGTCAACATAATCATTGTTTCTA